>JAOXJK010000014.1:1419191-1450471 GCA_025774025.1 Xenus cinereus
ACACTCTTCCCTACACAGCCCAGGATCCCATTGGCCCTCTTGGCCACAAGGGCACATTGCTGGCTCATGGAGAGTTTTCTGTCCAGCAGGACCCCCAGATCCTTCTCCTCAGAAGTGCTTTCCAGCAGGTCCACCCCTAGCCTGTACTGGTGCCTGGCATTCTTCCTCCCCAGGTGCAGGACCCTACACTTGCCCTTGTTGATCCTCATGAGGTTCTTCTCTGCCCAGTTCTCCAGCCTGTAATGATGCTGCTAATTCTACCGTTTCTCACGTGAACCCTGATCCAAAGCTAACTGGAATCTCCAGGAGTCTTTCTGTTACCTCCATAGCCACTAGATGAGGTCTGCTGAGCATGACCAAACTCACTTTTGGTCCAGTTTGGATTCGGCCACTCAATACCCTGTCTGTATTATTGTGCATCTGAACGTGACCCAAAACGCCGAGGGAGAAGTGGTAAAGAGACAGGGGCCTGCATTGTGCCTGTGAATATACATTCAAAGTCAGTATCTTGAAAGGCCCCAAAATTTATCGCGCTGCCGTTGTCATTTCCCATTCACCGGCCTGACTGAATAAAAGAGCGCTGCACAGAGCTCTGCATAACTTGTTTGACTTTAAGAGTCAGTAAATGATAGATGTCTGTATCCTTGGATGAGGATAATCCAATTGTACAGTCTGGCTGGATTTCAGCTGTTCTCTGAAAAAGGAGCAGAGGAGTGAAATATTTACTTTTGGTACTTTTCACCAGTGGCGATGACAGAGCGTGGGAAAATAAAAGCGAGTCCTGGTGGGGCAGGGGAAGAGAAGTGGGGAAAAATCTAATCTGCTTTCTGGTAGAAAAGGGCATGAAGGGGCTTGGCAAGAAAAGAGCCATTCTTTTGATTTCTCAGAGGCAAAAAATGAAGGCAGCATATTCAATGAACATAACTCCACAGTTGTCAATGCAGTCAGGCCTGTTTATGCCAGCCAGTCAATTTGACCCAGAGCTTTGATTAAAAAAAAAATCAGGATCCCCAAATGTTCCAATAAAAAAGAGGTTATGAAAAAACTTGTGCTTTGGTTTAAAGAGCACCCAGCTCCGGAGTCATTTATAACAGCTGAAAGGATTAAATGTCATCAGGGAAACCAAAAAGAAAATGAATCTGTAATTAAATGTTTAGCCCAGCCAAGACAGTATGGCATTGCCAGTCTGAATAATGTATAGAGGAAACATCCCAAGATCTATGCTCACTTTCCATTTTTTCATTAACTGTATCTGTATTAATGCAAAACAAGATAGCAGGGTGATTTTCAACATACTCTGGATTTGTTAGCATTTTGATGATTCCGGAACTCAAAAGCTTCAGTTGAGATCAGTGCCAGCTTGTGCCTGAAATTCTGCAAACATGTAGAAGATTTGATACCTGACAGAGAATAAACACAAGAACAAGGGAAAACAAACAGTGAAGCATCTACCAACCCCTGACCGTGGCAAACTGTGTCTGGAAATCCCTGGCCAGGGCATTCTCTTCTTTGTGGAAGTGCCCAGGTTGCTCAAGGGTTGGGAACAGACTGGAGATTTCTTTTCTAGTTAATCTTACTAACGGAATACAATGCAAAGATGGTGGTTGGCTGGGTAACAAAGAACTAAATATACGGCGTTCTTTTACCTTGGGCACATCAAAGGATACGAGAAATGAATGATCAAATTCAGCTTCTAATGCACAGCAATCAAAATGGTGCAAGAAGGTCATTTAACTTAACATGATTGTATGATACGATTCTGGGAAGACTTTTTTTTTTTTTTTCCCAGATATGGAGGCTTAGTGCCAAGGATTTTAAGTCTAATCAAGCTTACCAATTAGTAGAGACGTTCTCAGTCACAATTGTCAATTAACCTCAAGGTTAGAAATTCAGGATAACCTGAACCATTGCTTAAGCTCATGTCAGAGTCAAAATAATACTCCATAGTATTAAAATAAGCTTTCATCAAGTTTTCCATGTGTGCAGATAGTCAGGTGACCTGCTGCAAACCCCTAATGTACCTGCGGCATCTTTTTGAAAACTATTTTCCAATTCTTTTTGAATTTAATATATATATTTTTTTTTGGTGCTAAATAGTATTATTAACCTTCAGAGCTTTCTGTCCTACTTATGCTAATCAAGGCAGCGGTAACTGATTTTGGTAGATCATTGATTCTTCTCTCTCCAAATTTGTTATTGTTTCTGCCTCTCCCCCCAGCTGTGATGATGTTCGCCGTGGTATCAGACCTGGCAAGTATTTAAGTTTTACCTGATCTATCATTTTGCTTCTGTTCTAGTTGGCAAGCACGTGCTTGGCCTTTACAGTCAGACACCATGAGCGCCTTGTAGTCAGAAAGGGATTTCAGTTTGTTTCCCTTTCCACAAAGGGAAACAAACCCTTTAGCTGGGGGGGCAGCTGGGGGGGTCCCCCCTTTAGCTGGGGACAGCTAAAGATAGATTAAATGCTAAATATTACAGAAGTTCATTGGAGAGCCAAGACTCAAACTCCTCTTTTCCAAGGCAGAAGCTCTTTCTCTAGGCACGTCCTCCTTCCCCATGGTGAGGAATCCAGCCCCAGCGGGTTTTCACTTTGAAGCGAAGGGCTGGGGGAGGCATCACTCCTGTTCTGCTCTGTCCCTGGGTGTGCTCCCCATGTCCCCTCACCACCGAGTTCCTTGAACAAAGCCCCATCAAAGAGCATTGCAAATGCAGAACAGCAAGGGCTGACAGCGCAGAGGCGGGTATGTTGTTGTGCTGTGGTTTGGTAAACCTGCAGCTCTTGCTGTGACTTGCCGTTTGAGGAGCAAGAGAAGTTATTTCTTGTTCTGCTGAGCCCGTCATTAATTTCAGTAAAATCAGCTAATGAAATTATGCCCAGGCTGAATGTGAAACTCAGACTATCGTTACACTAAAGTAGCGCTTTATGAAAAGTTGTCTGCTTGGAATTGTACAACAATCAGAAGCTTCTTGACGTGATTCTGTGACCAGAAAAAGGACTCTAGAACTGCACAAGCCCAACTGAGGGGCTGTTGATACCGGTGTTTAGCTCTGGGCCTTAGCAAAAGAGCCTGAAGCAAAAGAGCGTGGGAGGTGATGTATCCTGAAGAGATACCATCCTTTATACTGAGGGCCGGGCCGCCTTCCCAAGCACTGTCCTGCTAAACCAGCTGTCTCGGACTCTCGGATCCGTATCCGCTCTGCCTTGTTAAAGGAAGAGCGTGTTAAATGAGTAAATCTAGAATTATCTCAGAAGACGACCCCTGTGTTCCCAGGAAGGGCGAATACGTGATGTGGGGAAAAAATATCTCCCTTCAAATATACGCAGCGCTACTTCTGAGAAAGGATGCCCTTCGCTTCCAGTACATTAAGAAGAACCATTTAGGTGTGATTTGTGTGAATTCTCTGCCGGAGCGCTGGCCCGCTGCCGAGGGTCAGGCCCAGGGAAGAGTCATCTGGAGATGGGGAGAGTCTGGCATCATTTGTCTTTAACACGGGCACCCGGATTTTCTGCATCTCCGCCGTTGGCCGAGAGCTCGCCCTGCGCGTTGGGTGAAGGTGTGCTGCTTGTAGGCACACAGCACGGCCAGAAAAGAGGGTGTCTCTACACCCCGTGCCTATGGTGAAGGCACGCGGCCATCATTAAGACGTTGCACTTTATTTTACTGACCCCTGGGTTACAAGGAGAATTTTAATAGGCTTTGGGTTACATCTCAAGAATTCTGCAACATTTTCAGGTTAATAACGCTGACATGTCTTATCGCTCCTTCGCCATCAGAGCTATAATGGGGAAAACCCAGCATATTGTTAAGAGTTTTAAAACTGCCTTGAAATCTGTCAAGGGAGATAAACTATCTTTATATCAGAAAATAGCTTTCCTCTTGCTATCTTACGGAACAACACATAGCTCCAAAAAAGATGCTCCTGCCTAACAGCTTATTAGGAAAAGACAGACTCCCAGGGTGAAAGGTGTGAGAACTGAGGAGATTTTTGTGCACCGCTTAAAGAGGGGAGACTCTGGGATTTCAAGGAGATGAGGTTTCAGGTGAGTGAAAAGACTTCTGGAAAAGGGCAATAACATATCTTGATGACACCTGTAATTGGTACATCCCGTAGCAGCATCCTACCTCGCGCTTGGCGAAGCGCCTTCGACGAGTGGAGCTGAAGTGATGGGAGATGAGACGCTCTTGAGCTGAGGTTGTAAAGAAGTTCCTTGTGAATTGGGGGAAATCCGGTTCTAGTCACCCTCATCGTGGCAAGAGGGTGGAACTGAATAGTCTGTTTTGCTGGAAATCACAGTATCACCCGAAGTTCTGAACACGGTTTGGTGTGGGATAGGCTGAGGCACGGGCTTTATCGTGGTTTGGAGAATGTTTCTTTTTGACTGCTTGAAGTTTTTTTATGCAAGTAAAGCGCTTCCTTCCAGGAAGTAATTTTGAGATGAAAAGCCAAAGCACTCCATCTGCAAAATATCCGAATGAAACGTTACCAAAATCGACGTCTAAATTACTTCTCTTACATGTGTGGCTTTATTGAACAAAGACAAATGAAACTGTCACAAGAACATTTAGAGGAAGGCATTCTGAGGATGGGAACACTTCTGACAGTGGTGACAAGTAACCAGATGTCCAAAATTATTTTGAGGTTTCCAGCTGGAAGTCCTGCCAGGCACCGTAAGTGTTCCTGAGACTGCATCTCCTGCACGGCTCCGGATTCCTGTGTCAGCTCCTGGGCCGTCCTGGAAGGTGAAGCTCTTCTGCAAAGCTCAATACTTGAGGGAGAACAGGTGAGCAAAGCTACCAACCTACTTCTGGTGGGAGGTGCCTTTGTAAGAGGAATTAATCAAAAGATTTCAGAACTCAGGTGGTTTAAAGAGAGCTAATCCACACACCACCCCGCCCCTCCGTGTCCCCCCCTCCAAAAAAGTGAAACCAAAGTCAGAAAGTAGACTTCTGCTCACAAAATACAGTTTTATCAGAGACCAAATTTTCTGTTGAAGAGTAATATGCTAATGAACTCCCCACCTACTTTATTCAGACAGTGAAAGCCATTTCCTTGGCTGATATTCCTTGCACAGAATTCCTCTGGGAAATGCCATACTCGCTCCCTCTCCCTGCTTACTGCAGCTTTTACCTCGGCACAGATTGCGTTTGGAGAGAGGTTTGGAGTTGCTTTGTTTCATTAACAGACGTCCCCTTCCTGTGAAAGAAGAGAATTAGGATGGAGCTGAAGGGCAACAGGATGCTTTTTTTGCTTTGGATTGCTTAATTCTGTGCTTATAGGAATAAAATGCTGCCGTTCCTTGGCAGTTTCTGCATAATGCCTCTGAGGTCCTCTGCTGTGGGGTTGGTGAGGACCTGGTCCCGACACCCTCCTCCTTGGGTTGCTTCAGAGGCTGCAGCGATGAAGCTCGTGTCCTCCTAAATAGCACACACACGTTGCATTGGCAGTACAAAATGCTTGTCAGAGCGGATGGCTGCACGTGGAGGAGGAAAGAGGTCAATAAGGTTTTGGGGCCTGTGGGAAGATTGTGGGGTGCTCATTTTCTCCCTGTGGATCTGATCTTGCTGTAGGCTGGGAACTGTTCCTGGGAATCTTCAAGGGGTGCAGGTGACACTGTCCCATGCTCAGCTGCTTAGTTATGGATGGATGCATGTTGAACAAGCAGGATTAGGACCTGGGGGAGCATTCCCTGTTTTAACCTCTGCTGTTTTGCCACCTTGATCCCACTCCCCACTAGAGACTTTCTTCTGTCCCTTGGTGGGATACAGCCCACTCCCTTCTGGGGATCACTCTTTTGCGTGTATGGACTCATTCCTTCAGCCCATGCTCTGCTTGGAGACCTTTCTTCTGTTTCCTCTTCAGCTGGAAAGGAGGAGTCTGGCAGTTTCCCCCATCCCCAGTGGGCTCCTTTTGGGTGTTAGCAGAGAACTACTGAGTTTTCATTAGATCTTTTCCACCCCTTGGCATGGGTGGAGGTACTAGTACCTTCCTTCAGGTGTGGAGAGATAAGGGCCTTAGTCAGCAGAGAGATGCAAGTGGTTTTCTGAGTAATAAGTTTGATATGAAGATGCTCAGAATTCTTCTTCAGCTGATAGACCTGATTTCTGCTGCAGGCCAGACACTGACCTGCCTTTGTCCTGAGGCTGCAGGGATGTTCTGGCTCAAATCACCAGCAGGACTTTCTAATGAGGTTTCCTCCCCCCCCCCTTTCGTTACGGAACCAGGAATAACCATCAGGTGCACGTGATAATTGAGGCTTATGTAGAATCAGCAGCACGTGCCTTGGACTCATGCCTGGTGTTTGGGAGACTCTGGTGAGAGACCGGTTTGCAGCCCTTGTTCTTACTGGTCAGGGTGATCTTGCTTCAGAAGTTCTGTGGCACAGAGGTAGGCTCAGCCTGGAGAATAAGGCTCTTTTTGTCTCTTGCTGGTCCCAGTGAAGAAGCTGGGGACCCCCTTGGGTGACTGTGCCATGTTGTGAACCATACTATGAAGACCGATAGGCGTTGGTTCTTGAAGGCAAGGAAGTTTTGTGGAAAGGAAATCTGAGGCTTTTAGATTTTAACATTGATAAAAGTCATATTGATAGTAATGTCTGGGGTTTAGGAGGTGGGTTTTCTCATTTTTGGTGTGTGTAGAGACCATTCCAACAGTGGGGTGTGGGGTTTTTTTGTTGTTTTGAATCCACGTTCTGGGTGTCAGGTTTTTGGGAGTGGGAGGTTGGCTGCCCTTTCCTCCAGATGGCTCATCAGAAGACGTTCTCAGGGTACTCACTTTCGTGGGGAGGAAGCATGCAAAAGCAGAGGAGATAAAAACAGCAAAGCTGAAGGTCAGTTTCTGAACCAGGTTGGTTTTTACTGCCAGAGCCAGCGCTGAGCCAGGAGCTGCTGCCGTGTTTGTGCTCATAAATTGGCTAGTGTGGGAGGGTAGGCAGTAGGAAGGATGGGGGAAGCAATGTTTTTAAATAGATATTTATGGAGGATATCAACATTTGGCATTTCCCGATTTCAGAACAGTGGAGGAGGAACTAAGAACTTCATCCCGCCTCCTCCTTCCCTCCATGCCAATTAGGACCACAGTCTGCTACCCTCCGTCACATGGAACAGCCACTTACTAACTTGTGCCAAGCAGCACCTTCCTTCCTTCCAGTGGTTAAGAGGAAGAAAACCATCCCTGGGAGGCAGGGTTTGTGCAAGCGGGCTGTTTCTGTGAATTAAAAATCTAGTTTCAAGAGCTTCTCGCTTCCACTGCCTCTAGTGCTGCTCTCTTTTACCTTTGAAGAGGTCCGGGAGGTGGTCGTGTACTTGACCTTTCAGCTTTTTTGTTTACACCCTTGCAAATAGGTGACCCTTTCTGACCTAGGAACCCACCTACGTGTTTAGATCAAGTGTCACATCCTGTGCCACCCCCCTACCTTCCCTCCCATCCTCCTCCCAGGTGGTTGCTGAAAGTCCCCTGCTAATTTACATTTCTACGAGCTGCCTCCTCTAGCCTGGAGGTTCCAAGTCTCAAACAGCCTTTGCCTCTCTCTTCTGGGCTGGTCTCCCAAATATTTGCATTTCCTTTCTCCGCAGCCTGCCATCACCTGCTGCCGCTGCACTTTGCATCTTGGCAGCCGGCTTTTTGTCAGAGGGATTGATCCAAAAACATTGCAAGGTGTTGGAAAATCTTAACTGCGGTTAAATGAGAAGCTGTTGTTTTAGCAGCATCTGGAGTTTCCAGCTCCTCTCTTTGTTGCTGGTGATTTCAATCCCTGCTCCTTGGCAGGGGTGCAGCATCCCCGGGAAGCTCTCTTCCCGTATTGTCTGGTGGCCGTGCTGAGCATAGGAGTCTTCCGATCGCGCGTTTCTCTTGGCACAAACACGTTCCCCACCGCATCGCGTCGTGTTACAGGGAAAATGAACGGTCCTTTCCCGTGGAGCACCGCTTCCCCCCCCCCAAGCGCCTTGGTCTGATGGATGCAGGGATTGTAGTAATTTATGTTCTCGCGTTTTGGAGCTCCTGCATCCAGAACCGTTTGTGGTCCCAGCTTGCTCTGGGCTGGGACCAAGCTTAAAGCTTTTCGGCTGGTCCTGAATGCCACCTGCCCCAAGGCACCCTGAAGGGCTGGGGTGGA
This sequence comes from Xenus cinereus, assembly GCA_025774025.1. Lineage (NCBI taxonomy): Eukaryota > Metazoa > Chordata > Aves > Charadriiformes > Scolopacidae > Xenus > Xenus cinereus. Next base: position 1,427,308 of record JAOXJK010000014.1, read on the forward strand.
GGACAGAGCCCAGCTACCACTTCAGGCTCTTTTGGGGAGGTGAGTAGTCAGTTCTAACCTTCTGAGGGGTGCTTACAGCGTGGAGCTGAGAGCAGAGAAACCAGGGAAGCTGCTCATCGGACTGAAGGAGGACTTAAAAGTTGCTTTCCAGGGCTGAGGTATTCCAGATTGATAAAGAGGGGAGGCGTGGAGCAATGCCTAGTTCTCACTCTTAGGTTTAGCTTGTATGGGAGGAGGAAGAGAAATGACAATCAAGCAGCTGAGAAAACAAGAAGCTCTCAGGCATAGAACAACCTCTTCTGACTCCGCTCCATGAGGACATCATTGAAAAACCTTTCTTTGTACCTCCCAGAGCTCGAGCCTGAACCGTTCTACGTTTCCCACGTTTCATTCCCCGTCTCTTAGCTACAAGAAATGGAAATCCCAGTGCGACGTGCCGAGGTGAATTCCATTCCCAAAGCCTTAGGGCAAGCAGAACCTGGGTCCAGGCAAGAAAAGGCAACTCTGCGGAAGACGGGCTAGTTCACAGCGTGGAGGTGGCCCATCTCCCTGCCCCTTGCATGTTAGCAATAGCGGAAATCCTCATAAGGCCTTTTAGCTTTAGCAGTAGAGCTTCCCAGAAAGCTTTGAATTTCTCTTCTCCCTACCAAAAAAAAATTAAAAGACTCTGATTATGAGTTATTTTGTCTGTTTTTTAAAGTAAAACAGAAATAAAAAGGGTTTTGGCACAGCGACGCTGTCAGAAATTGTGCTGCTTTGGGGGTTTCACTTGCTTGACTTTTTTTTAGGTGGATAGCTTGCAAATTTTGTGCAAACTCTAACGTTTTGTTTCAGATTGGCTCATGTTATTGAGAAACAGTGTATAAATTTTCCAAATTAATCCTGTCTGCTTTGTTTAAAAGGGGATGAGTCTAGCAGCGGGACATTTTTGAAGAAAGGTATGCGCTCTGTTTGGGTTGCATTTGTGTCTATTATAAATATCTAAGCCCCGAGGACTTCAGGATCAAACGCTGCTTTTGAAATCAGAAATAAAACCTACAATTAAAAAAAAAAAGAATTTTCCCTGTTAATGTCTGCTGCTCGGGAAGAACTGGAAGCAGGGTTTTATCCCTCAATTTTTTATGTGATGATTAAAGTCAGCGCAAAAGCCCCGCTGCTGAGGAGTGTGGTGTCAGCTGGGAGCTGTCTCCTGTGCCAGCACAGATGCACAGGACAGCCCAGCTAGCGCAGCGTGGAGGGGTTTGATTTTGTGATGATTAAAGAAATTTGGTTGTGTTTATGTTTGCACAGGTTAGTACTAAGCCCATGCTGTCCTGAATCAGCAGTGAGGGATCATCTGCATTTCTAATTGAAGTGCCTTTGATTGCTTTCAGACCCCCTTTAGTGATTGCTTTCTGGGAGTTGCTGTGTTTGCAGAAGCTGCCCTGGAAAAGTCAGCGTACTATGGAGCTGGGGATTTTGGCGTTTGCTGTAAGAACTAGGTAACCCATAGCTGAGGGAGATGAACTGGAGTTCAGGAAACCTTGCCCCAAGCCCGGCCTTGCTGCGTGATCGTGCGCAGCTCTCTTTGTTTGCTCTTTTTGCTTTCTCTTGCAGTTTCCAGGGATGCTTTCACTGGGGGCTGGAGACGGCATCAGCACGGAGGAGCCTTGGTCTCTGGGGTGCCGTGGGTCCAGCTGACTTGTGCGTACGTGATTCTGGCTCAAGTCTCTGTGCTTCTTCCAGGAATTGGGGCAAGGACTCTTTCTCTTTTAGGGAGTACTCAGCTTCTTATGAAAAAGTTTAGAAGGGCTCATCGGTTCTGCCAGTGGAGGCCCGACTCAGGATGGAGGGAGAAGCAGACTGACGTCATTGCTGCAAACCAAGCAGGTCGTGCTGTCGTTGCAGTATTTGTGTCGCTTCCGATGGCGTGCTCAGCTCACAGATGGGAGCTGAGCCCTGGCTTCCAGGCCCTGCTGGTAAAAATGGCTTTGACTTCTCCGAGACTGTGCTCTCTGGCAGAGTGACAACGCGTCATGGCATCTCATAAAACTCTTGAGATGTTCCAGGAGAGGAGAAGTTGCAAGGGAGACTTGGGTTGCACCAAGTCACTTACTTGAGCAGTCAGACTGTTTCTGCTTGAACCTTGGAGGGACAGAGCAGAGGGGAAGTGGTCCTAAGAAATGGAAAAAGCAGTGGATATCCCAAAATGCAGTTGTAGAATCGTAGAATGGTCTGAGTTGGAAGGGACCTTCCGGATCATCGAGTCCAGCCACCGACATAGCGCTGCCAGTCCACCAGCTCTGTTATACTGGTGTGTTGCATGCCTGGTGGAATAGACATTTCTGGAAGGGCTCAGCGTTCCTCTAAAGACAGTAGATGTGGAGTTCTTAGAGACCAGCCTTACTGGTGCGAGCGTGGTGATTGTTGTTACGGTGGCTTGAGCTGCTGTCACGGCCCAGTGGCAGAGAGCAGCGGTGACATCTCGTTGTGCTGGGACTGAGGCCGGCCTTGCTGAGCTCCAGCCTGGGCCTGTCCCCAGCCCTGGCTCCCAGAGAGCCCGGTCAAATCACCATACACTGGGGAGAAGCGCTATAAACTCCTCACTGGATTTGTTTGCCGATTGCTAATACATTTCCAGAATTAAAGGAGGTGGCCAAGCTCCTGCCCTCCTGTGCTGAGGGGTGGGATTTGGCTTGTGCGCAAAGGTCTGTGCACAGAACCTCAAATATTTACAGTGACCAGCCATCTTTAGCTCAGTTCTGGGCCAGATAGACCCCCCCACCCCGGTATCAAAGAATCTGGAGAAGATCATCATCCACTGATGAGCAGAAGAGGAGTGGGATGGAACCACTAGGTTGGTTGTTCTCCTTATCTCCGACGGAGATGGAGATTGTGTCACGCGGGGTGTGAGGAACGCAGGGGCAGGATGTGGGAGGAGAAGCTCAGGGTTTGTCTGATGTTTTTAGCCCTCGGAAGCGGATCCAGAAGCGATCAAAGAGGGAGCCCGGAGTGAATGGCAGGGAGCATTCGATCGAGGCGTCTGACGCTGGTTGTCTTTATGTGGCATTTGAGACAGTGTGGGCAGTTTGCTCAATTTTTCTCTGTAGACGCTGCTTTGTTTGGAAGGTTGTAGACACATGTCAGCGGTGATGGATAGATTTGTTTGACTTCCTGTCAAATCAATGATTACTCATAGAAATCTCTTTTATTAGTTTATCATAGGAAGTTCTATGTCATTTATCCCAGCGGAGGCTTGGCTAGCTGGTGTCAGTGAGCAGTGCTGGGGAAAGTTATTGCTGGGTTTTATTGTGCTGCTGCTGCTTTTTATGTTTTTGACATGGTATTTATTCGTCTTGGTTTTGCACTAGGAAAGGTTTGCTCCTCTTCTTGCCCTGGTTGCAAGCAGGGCATTTTGTCTTTCCTTTCCCATTCCAGTCTGGTTCCTGGAAATTTGCAGGGATATGCTCTAACTGTTAAGGTTTATCCTCACCCTCTGCTAAAGTCTGACTAGACTTTGCTGTCCGTGCCTTGGCATTTTTGAACTAATGAAGGTCTTAATTTCCTGGGCATTGTTAGGAGTTGGAACTAATGGGTATGAATTGGAGGGAGAGGGGGTTGATGAGTTAGAGGGGAAAAGTCACGGTGACGTATTTCCTGTATCTTCTGCACTTGGTTTTGGTTTCCTTTGTGCTCTGAGAGGAGGTGGAGCTCCCTGTCTCTAATGTTTTCATGCTTGCATCCCAAGGGATGAGCTCTGCTGTTGGGGCAGATGGGGCTTTGATCACTACAGGCTCTTGTGTGCTGGTGGGAGTGTTGGAAGCGGTGGTCCTGGTGTTCAGGTGTAGCTCATGCGTAGAAGAGTGTCCTGGTTTGAAGCCAAAACCACGACAAAGAGCTGTACAAATAACTGAGGCTTTGGTTATTTGACTCATTGAAAAATTCAGGGAATAGTTTCAGGTCAATCTTAATAATATTTTTTGCCATGGAGAACTTAAATGATCTGGGGAAAAATGTCTTAGGATCATTGTGGAAAGGGAGATGCTTTCAAATAAGTTTAAAAACTAATCTTCAAAATGATTTTTCTAAATGAAATCTCGGTTTGATTTAAGAAAAAAAAAAAAGATGAAACGAAACATCATCTGGACTGTTCCCAGGTTTTCTTGCCTGTAATAGAAATCTGCAGAACTGCGGATGCATTCTCGACCTGCTTTGCCCAGAGGGGATTCTCCCAGGGCTGAGCTGCCGTGGCTCTTCCCTGCCCTCTCCAGTGGCTGAGCACGTGCTGAGCTTTGGAGACCGCTGCTGCTGCCGCCGAGCTAACAATGCTGACCTCTGAGTTCAAGTAGGAGAGACTTATGTTTTCAGGTCAAGAGATCCTTTGCTCAGTCCCTGCAGATAAACCAAACAGGGAGATGACTACACGAGAGCAGAGCTTCACTCTCTGAAGATACGGAATTCATTTCAACCACCAGTGAAGCGAAACAGCTGGGGAGATTGAGGTGGGTGCGACACAGCTACACAGAAACACGCTTGGTGTGACTTTGCACATGTTGTTGATGCTGCCGTTGTCTCCTTTCCTCCTCCTGGGGCCAAAGGTTTTTGGTGTGCTCGAGAGAAGTGGTTGCCCTATTACTCCAGGAACTTCTAAGTCGGGCTGGGCCATACTTTAATACGCCGGCCTTTCTCTTTCACAAGGAGAGAAATCGCTGCAGTTTTTTCCCTGGGAAGAGATGTAGTTGGGTGGAAGAGGAGGAATTTCTGCATCTGAGCCTTGCTTTAGATTTAAGCTGAATAGTACGAGTAGCTCTAGATGAATATCTGTTCATCAAGGCTGGAACACCAGAGGCGGGTGGATGCTCCACCGAATGCTTCTCTTGCTTGTGTGCCCCTCCCCTGGAACGGATGCAGAACCATCCTGGTTCTTTGCTGACCCTGGTCCTGGTTCTTTGCTGACCCTGGTCCTGGTTCTTTGCTGACCCTGGTCCTGGCACAGCTGGATGTCTGGAATTTGTACCCAGCGAAGCAAACCTTGAGGGAGAACAATATCCAGCCGATGTACTGTGTCATGGTGGCGACCAAGCTTGGAGTAAATCAAGCCGCGGGAGAGCGAGGGAGTTGTTGAAGTCTTCAGTGTGAAGATAAAAGCCTCTCCTTAGATCAAAGGCAGTGCGGGAGAGGTGCACGCTTCCTGAAAGCAAATAATGAGCCGAAAAAACTGGTCTCCAAACATTAGGCTTGGATTTATCTCTCTGCCTGAGCCAAGGGCATATCATATCCCTCCATCAGTAGCTAATCACTTGCTGAGAAATAGTATCCTGACAAGAGACAGCAATTGCCTCCCTTCTGATGGGTTGCTAGAACTCTGTATGGAAAGAGAGCAATAGCCTGTCGCCCTTCCCAGTAAAGGAATCTGTTCCTTCTGATGGGAAGTACTACCAGAGAGAGAAATCAATTTGCACCGTTATCAGACCTTTCTCCCCAGTAGTTAATGGGACCTAACATCTGATTTGATTCCCAGGCAGTTCACAAATTAGTGAGAAGCGTGGGGTGTAGGAGAAGTCACCCGGAGCAGAAGCAGGGGTATGGAGGAATCCTCGGGAGAGGTGCGCAGCGTTCGCCAGCCCAGGGGGGCCCATTAGTTTTGCCAGCGTGTAATGCAGAATGCGATGATTGTTCCAAACAGAAATGATTTAACCTTGAATGAGAGAAACATAACCAAACAGCAGCAGTGGAACAATAAAGAAATTCCATCTCTGATCTCTTGTGACCCACGTTCTGCTCAAACGGCTCAGATGTCACCAATACATTATTTTCATGAGTGACTGTAAGTGCATTATGCATGAGTGTGTGGCCACTGGTGAATAAACTGAGAATTCTTCAAGGGAGCGTATATAATCTATTTGATTTTGTGGAGCTGGACTGTGCTTTTTTTTCTTTTTTTGAAAGATGGTTGCCGCTCGGCAGAAGAGTGTGATTGTGCCTCTATGAGTTTGGCACAGAAAGGGATTTGTCACACGGTCCCCTGTGGGTATGAGTTATTGCAGCCCCCAGTCAGAGGCTTTGCTTTTCAACTCCAGTGGTGGCAGCGCGTTTGGCTCACTCTCTGTGCTGGGGCTCTTCTTGGTGCATCAGTTCAGGGTGAAGCTGAAGAATACACAGCTCTAGCTTCTGGCATGTGTAGTGTGGAGTCTTGGATCCAGCTCTGGAGACCTCAGCACAGGAAGGACATGGACCTGTTGGAGCGGGGCCAGAGGAGGCTAGGAAGATGGTCAGAAGGCTGAAGCCCCTCTCCTGTGAGGACAGGCTGAGAGAGTTGGGGGGTTCAGCCTGGAGAAGAGAAGGCTTCAGGGAGATCTTAGAGCCCCTTCCAGTCCCTCAAGGGGCTCCAGGAAAGCTGGGGAGGGACTCTTGATCAGGGAGGGGAGCCATAGGACAAGGGGGAACAGTTTTAAACTGAAAGAGGGGAGATTGAGCTGAGATGTGGGGAAGAAGTTCTTTGGTGTGAGGGTGGTGAGATCCTGGCCCAGGTTGCCCAGAGAAGCAGTGGCTGCCCCATCCCTGGAGGTGTTCAAGGCCAGGTTGGAGGAGGCTTGGAGCAACCTGGTCTGGTGGGAGGTGTTCATGGTGAGAGGGCTGGGGTGCAACTAGATGATCTTTTTATGGTTCCTTCCAACCCAAACCATTCTGTGATTCTATGACATTGCCAGGGATGTCACAGGGCAGACATTAACCTGCAAGCTTGGAAAAAGCACTCGCCCATCAGAGTATCCTCCCTGAAACTCTTCTAAAGCATGAAATTCTCGAGGGAAAGATCTTGGTTAGTTTGACAAGCTCAGCCATTACCTCATGATCAGCTTCCAGCAGCTTGTGGGCATTTGGTGCTTGCCCAGCATGCCAGCTCACCAGGAAGGTGGGCCTTGTCATGACCCTTTGCAATTGGTGGTGGGACCAAGGTGTTCCTAGGTTTCAGTTCCCCTCATCCTGATGCAGACATCATCTACTGGCCTGACAAGTTGTATCAGTCCTTGTCTCTCCTCAGTGCCCAGAAGCCCAGCAGTGTTACAACTGTCAAGGTCTGCAGCAGTGGCCCGTCCCCAATGTCCAGGAGACCTGCAAGATACTCACCACAACCCCTTTCATCAGAGGCATCGGCACAGTCTTTTTGACCATCGCATTCAGGGTTTTCTTTCCACACGCACTGGCTGTTGGGGCAAGTGAACGTGTCTCCAGGGCAGCTCCCTGGGGGTAGCAAGGCTTGAGTCATTCATGTCTTCTGCAGCCCTCCCAGCAACCATCCCCCGGCTTCCCCAGGGGCAACCACCATGGTGTCCTTGTCACTCTGCTCCCTGGCAGTGCCAGAGTCCCTGCAGGATGGAGCCAAGAGTGGAGCTGCAGCTCTTGTTGAGTTTGCAGGGGAAAAGGGGTGCAGGGCCCTGGACCACCAGGTAATGAACTAGAAGGGGCTCAAGTGCCTCTTCTTTCTGTAGCCAGGTCACTGGTAAGGAGGAGGCTACAGGTCAGGCTGCAGAGTGCAGCCAAGGAGCTGGGGCAGATGGCTCTTCCTGCTGCCTGGCACCTACCTGATTTCAGCCCAGGTCTGTGGGGAGAGACCTCACTGGGACCTGTGACAAAATGGAAGGAATGGGGATCAGTGAGAGTATCCCAGTCGGGGGCACCAAGAGCTACGTGCTCCTGTAGACCATCCTGGTCCTGGGCCACGGCCGGTAGAGGCTTCACTTCATCTTCTCCTCCTGCCTTGCAACTGATTTCCCTGACCTGTGGCCAGTGGGGGGCTCCTGGCCCCATTCCCTTCCTGGGGCCCTTCCTTAGTTTGCTCCCCCGCAGGCAGACTGTGCAGCAGAGGAGCAGCCACCTACATCCCTGTGGGCTCTTGGGTTGATCCCGGGTCAGGGAGACATTCCCAAGAGCCGTGAGCTGCCTCCCAGGAGCAGGCTCCAAGGCTGACATTATCGCAAGGCTGCTGCCTAAAGCCAAGGGGTGTCTGTGCACTATTTGGGCTGCACAAGGCTCCCAAAGACCCAGGGACCCTGCCCATCATTGCAGGGAGTGCAGAGGCAGCTGCAGAGAACCCACACCTTCATGTTTTCCAGGCACATGGGTTTTTTTAAGTCTATTGGACCTGGAGTCCTATGGTCATGTGCAACTGCACAGTCACTGAAGGAGAATTTCTAGTCAGGTGGTTTCAGAGAATAACTCAAATATGAGAACTATCTACCTAAGCAGGAATTATTGCTACAACTCTGAGGACTGCCTAAGGGCTGATGCACACTTGTAGGTACAGACAACCCAGCAATTAAGCTTCTGAAGCTTCATATCTTGTCCCTCAGGCTGCTTCCAGGTGCTGCAAGAAAAGCCAAAGCAGCTGCAATTTATGCTTGAGGCTATGTTGTTGCTGCAGCCCCCAAAGCTGCTCTTGCAGGGCAGAGAGAAGCAGGGCAGCATTACCGTTGGAAGGGGACCTGGGGACTCCCCACAAATGTCTGTTGATCAACCGCCAAGATCTAGGCACGTTTCTGCTGCTGTCTTCTGAAGCTGGTAGCACCTGGGAGCCAGGCAGAGCATCTCTCAGTTTGCCTGGGTGTCTCACAGCATCTCCATTTCTAACACGGCTGCTGGGCATGAAGCCTTGACGGGATATCCAGAGCTACAGCCCTGTGGCAGTTTGGCTAGCTGAGACGCAGTTTGTGGTTTTGCTAATGTGACCTTTCGTGCTTGCAGCAGCAGCACAGGCACCTTGCTCTGGATGCCTGGCAGTTGCAGGAGGAGCATACCTGTAAGAGAAGCTGAGGATATGGTCCCATAGGCAGCCAAGGAGAGACCCTGCTCCTGCAGAGCAGTTGCCAGCCCGTGCCTGAGAGCTTCCTCCTCCATGGTAGAGCTCAGGGGCTGGGAATCCTGGATGGCAAAGCGGAGGCGGAAACGGACAATCACACTCGAGTTTCCATTCCTGCTGGAAGACAGAACTAATGGGTACATTGGCTCCATGCTCAGTACAAGGGACAGGCTCTTCTGCTAGTTGCCTTCAGGGAACTCGAGGGAAACAAAACTAATTCTTAATAATTTAAGATGCAAGTTTCTCTGGAGATGTGTTCTGAGTTGAAATGGTCGTTTGCATTTTTTCCTTTGGCCCAGAGTTCAGCTTTGGTTGAACAAAGCCATTTTCCTCTGCCTTTCTGACTGCATTTCCACATGAAGAATCCAGAACATTGGAGCGATCCCGGAAGAAAATCCAACCTTGACCAAAAAGTAGTTTCTCTTTGTACTAGTTTTGAACAAGAACACAGGTAAACTCACCTTCTTGGTGAAGCTTGTCAGAATGCCCTGAAATGTGAGCTGCACCGACTGCAGAGAGAGCTGTCTACACTCACCTGTAGCCCAGGATGGTGCAACCAGTGCAGCTCCAGTCCACCTGGGAGTCCTGGAAACCAGACAGAAACTGCAAAGCAAAGAACGATAGTCACACAGTTACCAGACAGAAGACCCCTGAGAGATGGGAGTAATGATGCCTGGGATTCTGCAGGGAGCTGAAGCATCTTCTCTTGTCTCTGTAGGCAGCAGGAGCACCTGTGTCCAGCTCGTTTGTAACCCTTTGCCCATGCTGGCTCAGGGCATAAGGCAGCACATCCCTTCTTTGTGCCTTCCTACCACCTCTCTTTTGCAAGGAATAGACCTCAGCACACATTTCCCACTCCACAACTGTCCCGTAGGGCCCTGATGGGGCCTCTAAAAGTGCAGCTCAGCCCCATGGTGTACCCTTTAAGAAAGCCCTGTTTTCCTCCTGCCCTTGGCATCCAGATTCTGCTGAATGAGGACAGTCAAGCTGGGCCCTGGGCAACCACCACAGTCTTTCCCAAGTCTTCCCCTGGAAAGCCCAGATCAACTCACCAGCTTCTCAAGAGCAGGTGTCAGCACTCTGTAGTAGTCCGAGTTCTCCACCTGTAAGCTGCTATTGAATGTGATTCCTCGCAGCTCCACTGTGTGCTCAAAGCTGGTCTCTCCCACAGGATGACAGGCTGCCAGGGAAGGAAGGTGTCTGTCAGAGTCACAAAGGACATGTGGAGGTCTGGAGCCATGGCCAGACCCAGCTTTCCTCATTCTCCATTTTGGAACATCAGGCCCTGTGGTTTGAGCAGCTTGACAGTCCCTGACCACCCCACTGCCTTGGGGGTGCCCCATGGCCATGCTGGGCCACCCTGCACACATGCAATAAGAGAATTTTACACTGAACTAATTTGAACTTGAAAATGGTGGATTTTTGTCAAGCCTGAGACAAAAGTTAATGAGCAGATGGGTCCAGCCTGGCAGTGCAATCCCAGATTGGCCCCAGCCTTGCCGGTACAGACTGGGGGAAAGTGTGCTGGGTATCAAAGTTGGCTTAGAAAGTGGCGCCGTAGGGCAGAGCTGTGCTGGTGGGATCTGTCAGTCATGTCAGGCTGGGGTCCACATGAGGGTGCTTGTCTGAGGTGGCATCTGGCTGTGGGGCACCCGAGGCAGCAGGAGGGGCAAGGAGACGGTGGTCATGCTCTGGGGTAAGACAGTAAAACAGGCAATGCTCAGTGGCTGCAAGAGGCTGTGCTAGGAGATGGCTGGGGTGGCAAGGTACAGTGATGGGAACTTTGAGAGTCACAGGGAGAGGTTAGAGGACAGGAACAGAGCATATGTGTCACGAGATACTGAAGATAAAGTGCTCTAAAGTCAGATATTCAGAACACGAGTTGACTACAGTCCTTGCAGTTTGTGTATGTGGGGAGAGTTGACTGCATTTTGTCCTTAGCAGAAGGCTTTTGAGGATTGTTGCTATGAGGACTGTGAGCTGTGCAGAATATTTCTTTTTTGGAGTAGATAAACTAAAAGAATGTACCCGGCTGCACACTCACCCAGCAGGATCCCCAGGTAGAGGGCTGTCACACTGCCCACCACAGCAGCAGCAACGGTTACCTTCCAGCAGCTGGCCCTCAGTCCCCTTCTCTGAGTGCCTAGAACTGGTTTTATCTGGTCCATGCTGTCTGAGAAACTCTACAGATGGCCTCTGTGATTAAAAAGAGAAGAAAAAGGACAAGACTGGAATGAAATATGACATGCCAGCCCAGGAGCTCTAACCAGTGCATTATCACAAGAAGTAAAATTCCATCCCCTGAATGTGCATCAGGCTGCAGTCAGGAGATTTTACTAATACATCCAGAATGTAGGACCTGAACACATCAACCATGTGGCCCCTCCCTGTCTGGTTCCCCTTCCCTTTCTTCCTAGGAGGCTACCACTGAGCATGGCTATGTCCGTTGTGAGTACGAACCAGCCTGATGCCTCCATCTCCATGCTCTGCACAGGCACTTCTGGTGACACAAGCGCTAGATGAGCACTGAACCAGTGTCTCAGCATTACAGGCCCTGCCTCAGGGTTCAACCGGGACAGCACACGGTACCTGCTCTTCAGCAGGCAGTCCTCCAGGCTTGCTTTAGCAGCAGGGTTTCAAGGTTATACCTCCTATAATGCCAGGGTGAACTGGTACACCAGCTCATAGCAAGGGGTGAATATAGACTGGGCTTGGCATCTTGGCTTGCTCTTTCTGCCTCAGGAGAGGCAGTAAAGATCCTAAAACAAACCAGTGACACTGGCAGATGCTGTGGTCCTGCTCAGGAGTCATGGAGCTGCAGTAGCAGGTGGAATGGTTAAGTTGGAAAGTACAAAATTTACCTCAGAGTAAACTTACAGGCCTGCATATAACAAGACTAGCTTGCAGTCACATCCTTAAATACGAAACTCTGCAGTCTCAATAGAGAGCTACAGAGAGAGACCCGCCTGCTACTTCAGCTAGTAAATGTACCAAAGCCAATTGGTATTGAAAACCTCAAGAATCCTTGGCTGCTTCTGCTGGACCATTCTGACCTGGCTGCTGAAATCCTGCCACTAGACTACTTCTACCCCCTTGGTATAAGTTATGTTGGTTATAAGTGGCTAAGTAATAAACCTCACCCCTCAGGGTGAGGTTTCATATGTAGCTCAATGCTATTCCATATTTTTGCAAGAATCGTGAAGGAAATAAGAAATCACAGTCAGTAAATTCAGTGGATAACTGAATAACACTACAGTGTTTAGCAGAGAGCTCCCAGTGCCTAGTAATGCAGAGCAATTAATATGACCTTTGATTACAGCTATGCAACTATCCTGATGAGCAGTTTCTCCTTCACTACGGTTGGCACTGGCACTGGTGCTTCCGGTATTTTGCCTCCCATGCTACAAACATCCTGCACAGGAACCAAGGCCCCTTCATGTGATCTTTCCTGCCTCCTGAGATCAACTCAGTGGCCTGTGCTACATCTGTTCCAGTATGACAATATTTTTCACGCAGTTAAGATGCTCAGAAGTACTCCAAATGTGATCTCAAAAATACCAAAAAAAGGGCACTTCTCTTGTTTTTCTGTCTTCACTCTTGATAGTACAAGCCAGCCTGTGGCCGGCCTTCTTTTGCATGTCATCAACAACTGGCAGGAATGAAACAGCCTGGGATATCCTGCTTTATCCACAATCATTCGATCAGCCATACTTTAGCCATGTTAGTTTTTGCAAGAAGCCTAACAAGACAAGAAAGGGAACTGGTCCTGAAATGTATTAAATTACTAGATTAATATTGCTCTCTCGTGGGTAGGAAGACAACACACAACTGGCACAACCTGGCACACAAAAGTCTGTCTAAGATAATTCAGTTGGTCAGATTGAAATACATGGAAGTCCAGCCTTCTTGACCAAAGGTCCAAAGTTCTTCAGCTTCAGTTTTTTTGGGCTCAACCTCTAGCTGCTGAGAAACCAGATTTATAGGTGACACCAGAAGAGTCTTGGCAAGGCAAATTTCATCTCTCAAATTTACTCTGCCTAGATATTGACAGCTTCAAGAACATAAAACTCATTCAGCTTTTCCTTCGCCAGTCACAAATTCTGTCCTGCTGAGTGACATCTCGTCTGGTCACTTCTGCACTGTTCACTTCCGCACTGTCCACTTCCTACCAGTTCAGAAGATGGTGTGAGTGGTTGGGCTGCAACAGCAGCTATTTACTGATGCTATAAATCATGCGGTGACTTCAGCAAACCAACCTGTGGAGGATCAGCCTTTTCTAATGCAAATATATCTAGCAATGAAAGAGAAAGGAGGAAGAAAGGGACAGGGACACAGGGAGCAGCAGCACAGTTTCAGAAGAGCTTTTCAGAGTTTTCCAAGAGGCATCAGCAGCTCTTTAAACTGAAGTTTCTAGATAAGAGTTTTTAAAAGGTCACTTCTTTGTGAGGAAACGGACAGACAGAAAGGGGAGAGGAAGGGATAGTCTGTCCAAGATGCCTCTTTTTTATAACAGACCTCCAAATATTCTTTTTCAGCTGTAACTGAGCCTGGCAGAGATAGGCACTTTGGGCCCCTGTGTTCTGCTAACAATATCGCCATTTGATGATTCAGGTCTGTCCAAGAGCTAAGCGACAGGTAGGAAACATTTTTTCCAATGGTCCTTGTGACCTGAATACATACAGATGAGCGATTCCCTCCTCCGCTTTTTCAGTAGGTTTGATTCCCTCCTCCACTTTTTCAGTAGGTTTTGAAGTCTTGCGGCATGCTGGACATAGAAACTCAGAGATCTAGTCCAGACATGCCGACCAGTGCAACAGTGGTCTTGCTACCAATGGACTTTAAAGGAAGGACAACCACTTCCGAGAAAAAAATTAACATCACAGACAAAACTGGCTGGGGGGGGGGGGGTATTTTGACAACACAAGTTAGATTGAACTAATCTTGGCTGCATATAAAAAATCATACTACAATAAAAGGTACTTTGGGACCATAGGAAGAAGTTCATATCATTGACTGCACTGGAATTTTAACTGGAAAAAATAGAGTATTTATAGACAGAGAAGCCTCCTACTTCCCAAAACAATCAAAACTTGTCTCCTTTGCTCTCCCTTTTAGCATAAGGAAAGTTTACTTTCTTTGGTGTGAGTGGCATGGATTAAAAAAGAATTAAAAAGACATGTAAATGGAAAGCCCGTCTTGCAAGAGCAAAATAGAGATTGGAATATTTTTTTAGTGAAAGAAGATAAGGACCATCTATAAGTACATACTGGAGATGAGTACCAAGGAGCTATATATTTTGAAAAACATCATTGCATAAAACCAGATGAGCAAAAAGTAAATTCTTTTGGTGGGGGCAGAAATTAGGAGAGTATTAACAGTTTTATTATTATTATTATTTTATTATTAATGAGTTTCCATTAGAAATGTTGCAAAGAAAAAGCACATTGATTTTTTTTTGGTCAGATTATAAATTGTGAGTGGCTATAAAATACGATGCCCCTGATAATAGGGGCAGGGGGAAACTCAGTGATCTATGAGAGGCCTTCCAGTCCTATCTTAGCAAGGATCCTTCTCACTGCTCCATTTTAGCAGACAAGACATGTAAGATGTGCTATAAAGAAAGTCAACAAGAACTGTCCTGTGAAGATAACGATCTATATCTGTCCCTAAGGATCTGCTGAGATTCCTGGGAGATGGCTACCATCTCTGCTCTTCTGCTTCCTGGCCGCTCAGGGTTTGTTTTCTCCACGGGAGTTCGGATTTTGCTCCATGGCAACCTTGAATCATTCCACAGAGTTTCCTTGGAAGATGTATTTTATTTCTCTACTTGTTCAGATAGTGAAATTTCAAAATATAAACTACAAGTACCCATTTATCTGTACTATTTCTTCAAATCAGGCAAACTGTCACTAACCCCTGGTCTTCTCATCAAGGAGGACAAGAAAGTAGCATGTGTGTGTGAGCACACATGTGCGCTCCTGCAGCGGGTCAGGGTCACATCACGGGTAGGAGCAATGAGGCGACAAGGCAAGGTGGCAGGAGGGAGGTCCCAGGTGTCTGCCTGTGCGTTGTGATCAGGGACTCCCCAGGGCAAGGGTCTCTGTTTCAGTTTGGTGAGTCCCATGGCGTGCACACCTGTAAGAGTGGCCCGGAGTGCACACCTCTTCTGCACAAATTGCGGTAGTTCCTGGTCTTAGGTAGAAACTGGCTTCCTACAAAATATGACAACTCCTGAGGCTGAAGTGCAATGGTGACCTCCCAGCACTGTGCTGATGGCTACCTGGCAAAAGGGCTTGTTTTTTCTTCATTTACCTCCATCTTGTCTTCCGCTACTTGGTATTTCTCTTCCTTTGTCTCTGCTGTGTCTTTCTCTTCATGTTTTCAGCTCCTGAGGCCTTTCCTTCTGCCTTCCCAGCCCCCTCCAGCTCTTCATGCTTAGTCTCTCTCCCTTCAGAACAGGAATGCTCACACTCCTGTGCCCCAGGTTCCCTCCTGCTCTTCTCCAGCTTCTCCTGTTCTGTGTCTGCCAGCCCCTAGCAGCAGCCCTCCACCACCATGAGGACATGAGCCAAGCCTCTCCTCTGATTTGTTGACCAGAAGAAAGAAATACAGGAGAGAGTGTCGTCAGTGTCTTCAAAAGTCAACTTCTTCTACAGGTAACAAATATGAGAAAACTCTAATGTCCCCAGATGGCAGAGTCCAAGCTGTTCTGGAGTCTTTGTGCTTTATCCCACATTAAGTTGGTGCCATTGTGGGGTAGTCTGGCTTTCAGCACAGCCACACTGTGTCTGCTGAGCTTTCAGACACCAGGGTTGAAAAACTGGTCTAAGGTCATGCCTGTTAAATCCTCACCCAGACAGAGCCTTTGCAAAATGATGGCATTGGTATGAAAAATATGTGACTTGCTTAAGGCAGACAACAAGATCAGCAGTAAATCCACCTGCAAATTTAGGATGTAATGAGCATTTGGTCAATAGGTGAATGAAGAATTAATGATTTTATCACCAAGATAAGACTTATGGTACTTCAGAGGAGGAATACAGCAGCAGCAGAACTATCTTTCTTCAGAAGGAGAAAGCCCCAAATGACAGACTCAAACATGCCCCACTTGGTGGGTTCACCATTCAAACTCACAGTCACCAGAACCCCAAACCACATCTGTGCCACCAAATCGCAAGCTTGAGTAGAAAATAGAAGATGGTCGCTTGTGGTTAAGTGAAAGCAGAAGCATGACCAGAGGAGCTGAAGAGACGTGGGCATGCAAACAGGTCTGCTGGCAGAGCCTGGTGGCAAGAACAGTGAAACCCAAATATCACAGTTAAAATAGGGTCAAGCCTTGTGATTTTTTCCTAATGGTTGGGAAATTAATTGTATGCAAATGGGGCTCAGCAATGACTTATAACCAGAGGTGTCTGTTGGGTGGTGGTGTGGTGCAAGGACATGTCAGTCTGGAGAGGCCGAGAACCAAGAACCGGTTCCCCCTTCTGGCTTGAGGGCACCCCAGGGCTGCACCACGAGCGGGGCTCCAGAGGAGGAAGAGAGTGTTGGAATAAAACTGTTGCTTCCCAGTGAGCCCATATGTCTTCCTTTAAATCTTCTGACAAGACGATATTATGCCATGAGAAAAAGCCCATGCAGAAACAGCAGCCAGCTGGTAGAACACACAAAGAAAGGCCAGAGCAGCTCAGCCAGCTGGAGTAGACAGTACCATTATAAGCAAAGCCAAACCATCCACATGATCAGCAGACACAGTCAAGCCAGGTTTGGCTAACATGGCCTTTTGGTTCCATGTGGCATGAGCACCTCCTGCCAACAGGCTGGTTCCTTGAACCACCCAGCATTGTATTTCTTTAATCCTTTTGCTTTAGCCCATCTCCAGCTTCTGTAACTGCACATGTAAAGCTGTGCATGTCCCCCACCTCTCTCTAGGTTAATGTTCAGTGGGGTTGTGCTGCATTTGAAAGGCTCTACCTTTCTTCCAAGCAGAAAGAACCACTGTCACCTAAGACGCTGCAGACCCTGAGCAGGGGACACGTCTTTTCTCTTGAGGTAAGGCAAAGAGCCCCCAGCAGCATCAGCCTCCAGAGCACGAGCAGCCTGACAGCAAGCAAATCTGCTCCAGGTATTACCAGCCCCTGCCATTCAGTTTTTAGTAATGATCCTGGGTGCCTGTTCACTTGCAGCACCCTCTTGGAGGTGCATCTGGTTCAGCTGTAGTCCTGCTTTCAGCAAGCCCAACTGTGCAGGCCTTGTTTACTGTCCCTCTTGGACTTCAAATGTCTCTCAATTTACAAGTAAGAAGATCCTCTCCCTGCCTGCCAGCTCTGCAGCCCCAGCTGGGACATGACAGACAAGCTGAGCTCCCTGGTGCTCGCATTATCGCTGGTAACAAAGGCTCTAACATCATTTCCACGTTGGAGACACTCAGCCCCAAGCTCTCCCTTTGGCAACAGAGTACAGGACAGATTTGTACCTGCAATTACTTTTTAAACTTTTAGTTGTGGATTACACAGTAAAATAAAGGCTGCCTTCCTCCCCCCCAACTGTACTGGCTTGACAACTCTGTACCGATAGTAAATACTGAATACACCTGGGGAGTATCCAGTAAGCAAGGAAGTGAAATTTTTGTGCAGTTACTTTTTACGATAGGAGTGCTATATAATTTGATACTTTTCAGCTCATGAATGGCCAAGAAAAACTTACATTCTTAACTCATGGCATTTCCTTTAGTGACAACCACCCTCCTTCCTTGGACACTGTGTCTGGGCCAGTGCAAAGGAGAAATCTTGATCCTGATGAAGCTGGTGGACATACTGGAACCAGAGGTTCTTGGAGGAACAGGGGCTAAAGTAGATGTCTTCATTTTGCAGATAATCACATTTTATTCTTTCTTACCAGCTTACATACATTAGAAGCAATTTGTAAATTACATTTTTTTGTATCTAGCTTCAGCTATTATTACAGTTTGAGAGGTAGGCATTAACTTTCATAGGAAAAAAAAGCCCATGTAACCATGAAGCCAGTCATCTGCAATGCATGCTCCCTCAAAAGAAGAATTCACATAGAGAAATCAGTGATGAAAGACATCAGTCAAGCAGTGTTTGAGTAAATGGGATTTTTGTCATTGACTTCAGAGGCTGCAGAATGAAACTCCACACGTATCAGTGTGGGATAGTGTCACCTGCTAAACTCAAGTGCTGAGGCTGTGTGACCATGTACAGCTTCTGTCAGCCCCTCCTGCCCAAAGAGACCATCCCCAAGCGCAGGCTGCAGGTTGCTGGCACAGCCGTGGCCTTGCTTGGCACCCTCCCTTTGCCCACCCACCGGGACCTCCCTCGAGCGGGACACGGAGGGTTATGCCTGAATTCTGCAGGGCAGCCTCAGGGTTGGAAGACAAGTGCGTGCAAAGCAGTGTGACAGCACTGTCAAGCCCTTGCCTTCAACCATGGGAACAAAATCCCATCTGGCTGCAGAAACATTTAATTTAGCTCAAATGATGGTGCTATTCCAAGCCCACAGAGGTTGCTGCTAGGTTTGTCCCAAGCCAAGGTCAAAACTGCTCACAGCCATGTCTGTGTCACTAGTGTATTTCATACAGCAATAGTGTTGTTTATTTTAGTGTTCAGGTCTGCATTATTGCTAAAGTTGCACTATTTGTTTCCTTTGAAGTACCTGAACTTTCCAGAATATTTCATAATTCGTTACAGCTTTTGAATAATGTAGACCATTCTCTCTGTTTGGCTTCCAGAGTGTTAAAGAAACTAAGATGTTCCTCGTTAACCAGTACTTTCAGAAAAGAGGTTCCAGAGATCACTTTCCACCAACACGCATCAATTAAATCACATATTTGGTGTAGCTGAAGACACACCGGTTAATAGACAAAAGACAAAATGTCCTACTTCTGTAGGGCACAACTGGCAGAAGTGTCAAACTTCCACAGTCGTTCAATGGGGAACCCATTTCTGTGGCCCGTTTTGGTTCTGTTCCTTTGATAGGCAGAACAAATTCCCTCCAGCATCACCCATTTGTTTGTGCAAAGTGCTCACAACATCCCTCAAATCATTTTAGAGTCACACGGAACCAAAAAACACTAAAAAGCACTCCGAGATCACATAAGGAAAACTATTCTAGCCAAAAGCAACTGAAGTTATTTGCATCTACTACTTCAAATAAAAGGTTAGAAGTTTCCCCTAACAGGCAATAAATTCAGAAACAAGCAGTTTCCTTAGGGCCACCAAAGCAAGAGTAATTTCCCCGAGCATGGGGGGCAAAATTCAGGGGGAAAAGCAGCTTCACCTTCCCATTTGGCTGGAAATGCCCGAGCGCAGGCAGCAAACCTGCCTCACCCTGCCGGCAAAGTGAGGAGGGGAGATTGCCCGAGCCCTTCCAGCCCACCGCCCGGCCGGCTCTCTCTGCGCTGCCCACCTGAGCCGCGCCTCGGCCGGTGTCCGCGGCGGGGGACCCCCGGGGCGGGATGCGCTCACGGGTGCGTGCCCTTCCCAGAGAGGGTGCGGGTTTCTCTCTTCCCGCCCGAGCCCAGAGAGCTCGACACTTTAAAGTCAATAAAAAGGACTGTTAAGAAGGATCAGGAACTCACCTGCTTGGCTTTTCCCCTTGCCACCAAAGGGTTTTTCCCTGGAAAGCTCTTCCCCCGGCCCGGCGGCTCTCGCGGGCTCCCCCTCCCCGGTGGCGCTGCCCTGGGGCGGGCGCGGCTGGGGAGGAGGGTGGGAGGCTTAAGGGGCGTTCGCAGTCGGAGTTTAAAGGCACAGGCTGAGATGCAGAAACGATTCACCCTGAAAAGCCGTTTTGTTTCTTCGCCGGGCTTTGGGTTTAGGAATTCTTTAATTTATTTTTCCGCCCCCCCCCCAGTTGCCTGCGTTGGGAACTCGAACAGAACTGCCCCAGCTCTTGCTTCTCCCCAGCCCGTAGCACAGTTCCTGCAGTTCACTGTACAACTCCCTTTGGCTTCAGTAGCGTTTACTAGCAGAACAGAAAACAGAAATGGTGCCTGAGGTGCTGGTGATTCACGCCAGCACCACTGAATTCACCCCATGCACCAGAACTTGCTTTAATCTGAATTTTTCCCTGCTGCTTGGCACAGGCAGCTCTCACCTGATTGCCACTTGTGATCCCAGGTAACTTCAACATTAACGGCAAACTTTAGCAGTTAGTGTGTTTGAAGAGCAAAACAAGGAAAGAACATAAGATTTTTAAATTATAAAATTATCATAGAGGCTTCTCTGAAGTTGGTTTTGACAAGAGTGTATGCTTTCGTTCTTGACATTGGCTGCCCCACGGGTCTCTCCAGACCGAGCAGCAACCACCGAAACCTGTTCTAGGTTTCCTCCTGAGCACCAATAATGAAGACTCGGCTGGTTAAAATTCCTCCTGCAGGTTCAATGAAGCAGGAGAATGCAGAAATCTCTGAATATAAACACATTTGGCTGTAAGCGAGCTAGTAATTGCCAAAAGCATCTCCTGTCCTTACTGTTAGGGAGAGAAGATAGGACTGCAATAAGAGAATAAACAGTGAAATCTAGTAGGTGCATTAGTGGTAGAACAGGTTAGAAATGAGAAGCAGCAGCAGCAGCAGCCTCTGCACCCCTGCTGAAGGAGCTGGCAGCAAACACAGAAAAGTTAAACGAAAAGAGAGTGACTATGTGTGTGACCACTGGCACCAGACTTTCCCAACTCAACAGGGTCAGTGGGGGCCACTCTGCTCATCACAGGTTTGCTGCACATGCTATTACAGTCTACAGATAAAATAAACACTGCACTAAAGCAATAAAATATGTGAAATTCAACAGAACAATCAGGAAAACATTGTGATGCACCAGACAGATTTAAACACTTCTAACAGTATTTAGCTGGTTTGCTACGATACACATTGGAGGGCTGGAAAATACTTTGCATGGGATGCATAATTATTTCCATGGCCAAGAAAATTTCTAGGTGCAAAGCACACAGCACAGAGGGCTTTACATCAATGGATTTCGAAGACTGTTTGTTTCATTCTGCTTCCCAGGAAAGCTTTTTGACTTAGGGCATGGAAAAAATGAAGGTGAGCTTAAATGGTTGTGTCTCCTGGTTCTCTTCCTGTGATGCAACAGCTAAGAAACGGATAAGGGACAGAAAATAACAGCTTATGGCAACTAATCAGAAATTAAGAGTTATTTTATCATCAGAACCTCATCTTGATACATCAAGGATGGGCATCCCATGCTCTGCAGCACCACCCCCAAGCCACATTTTCATTTTCAGTGCAGATTTTCTTTTTTTCATTTTGTTTTTCTGCACTTGGAAGAGACATTTCTTAGACCTGAAGGGAACAAGAAATGTATCATTTGATCTAATTTCATTTAAAATCTTGATTTCAGAGAAATAAAACAATCAAACTATAAATAAATATAGGAACAATAGAAGAAATAATACTCATATGTAACTTTACAAGGAAATTTGAGAAGAAAATAATTTTTTTCCATAAAATCCAATTCTGCACTAGTGATTTTTATAAACATAGAAACCTGATGGTTATATGGCTTTTTCTAGCTAGGAGTTTCCCCCCTCTTTTTTTCACAGAAATATTATAGAAATACTGAGTGACTTGTTAACTTCTTATTAAAGTTATTTGAACTTTGATGGTATTGTTTTCAGTGTATGACAGCCACTGAACAGCACTGGAATGGCCACAGCATTGTGTCCCTTTGCTAACCTCCATCTTTGTAAGGTACAAAATAAATATACTCTTGATATTTTTGCATTATTTATATTTTATATTTATATACTCTTGATATTGAGGTCTCGACACCAACTTCTCACCTGAAGTAAGGCTATCGCCCTAATTACTGCAGTAGGTGCTGTGGATCTTTTTGCCAGCTTTAAAGAGCTGCTGCCTTTGGCTAACGTAGCAATAATGAGGTAACAGAGTGTAGTAGGAAGGACAAAAGAAACTTCCCAAACTTCAACAAGACTGAAAAATTCTGCCTTGCAATGGACTAATCCTATGCCAGAGAGTCCATGCAGCTCCTTAATCCCTTCTGCCTATTCTGCGCTTCCCAACATGGACAACAGATGTAGAAAGAGGCACCAGGCCAAGGCTTGCTGCTCAGGTGGTGTTTCCTTTTGTCCCACAGGGAACAAAAGGGGGAAAAGAGGATTTCCCCTGACCCACAGAGGAAAATATGGAACATTTGAATGGCTGGATTATATATATGGCTACACACTAGCAGAGGACACATATGTACCTGACTGTGATGAGGGTAAAAAACATAATGGATCCCCCTTTGGGATATGTGCCAAGAGCTATGGAACTTGTAACAAGTGAGCTGTGAGCATGAAACTCAAGTGTGTCTTCCAGTTGGGGTATTGCTGGGGATCAAGGCTGTTGCTGCGTGCACAACCAGCACAGCTAAGTCATCAAGGCTAGGTGGTCCTGGAACTCCTCACTTAATCATTTGCAAGGGTGAGATAATGAACTGATTTGAGACAATGAACTGACTTGAAACTAGGCAATTGGCTGAAGATCTTCACAAGAAAGTATTTGAGCAGTTGGTGCAGGAGTTCTCCAGGTGGGAACATCAGTGTGCCCTGAAGACAACCTTCAGGCAGCACCTGTGCACAGACCAACTCCTGTGCTTAAACGAGCCATCATCCTGGGTGGAGAATCCAGCCCTTTCTTCCAGAGCCAGCCCCAGGCAAAACTGAGCAAGTTGAACATAGATAAAATGCTTGTAGTCAACACCAACTGTTCCTGCAGATGCAGAAGTGGTCATGTAGGAGAGATCTTCAGTAAATACGTAAGATATTTGGGAGATGCTGTTAATATAAGTAAGATAATATTGTGGTACTGGTGGTAGAACCATCATCCAGTAGAATAGCAGTTTAGGCTCTCACCCGGCCCAGATGAAGACATCCTTGTGTTTGAATGATTTAATTCCCCAGTAGAGATTTACTCTGTGCCAAGACCAATAACAGTTTTTTTTAAAAAAACAACCCAACAAACACTGTGTCCATGCCTACACAACAGATACAGTATTACAAGTGTCATACAACTTATTATGCTAATTCTGTGTATGTTTAAATCTTCAACTAATATAGGTTTAGAATACTTTAGATGAGCTTTGTGGCCAGATTGTATCTTAATATTTACTACCCTTTATTTAACACAAAGCCAGTCTTTCTGGTTTTGAACCCTCTCTGTCTGAATGGAAGTAGCTGTCTCTTGATTCCCCAGCAACAGCCCAATCAGAAAAACAGAAAGGCTGAAAGGCTGTCCTGCTGACATGTTTGAGGTTTTTTTTTTTTTATTTTAAAACCAAGTAAAAAATA
>JAOXJK010000014.1:1466978-1478396 GCA_025774025.1 Xenus cinereus
AGCTGGGGAGGGACTCTTGCCGAGGGGGGGGAGCCCTAGGAGGCGGGGGAAGGGTTTGACACTGAATGAGGGG
The DNA here is from genome assembly GCA_025774025.1 of Xenus cinereus. Taxonomy (NCBI): domain Eukaryota; kingdom Metazoa; phylum Chordata; class Aves; order Charadriiformes; family Scolopacidae; genus Xenus; species Xenus cinereus. The sequence continues at coordinate 1,467,052 of JAOXJK010000014.1, forward strand.
AGATTGAGCTGAGATGTGGGGAAGAACTTCTTTGCTGTGAGGGTGGTGAGATCCTGGCCCAGGTTGCCCTGAGAAGCTGTGGCTGCCCCATCCCTGGAGGGGTCCAAGGCCAGGTTGGAGGAGGCTTGGAGCAACCTGGTGTGGTGGGAGGTGTCCCTGCCCAGGGCAGGGGGTGGAATTAGATAATCTTTTTATGGTTCCTTCCAACCTAAACCATTCTATGATTCTATGTGCTTTTAATTTCTTAAAGGAAAAACCGAATCATGCAGAAAAACAAGAACGTAAAAGATATATTTAAAAATTTATCAGGTTTATAGAAGTCAAATCAAGCTTCCCACTTGAAAGAGAAGTACAAGAGGAATAAACTAATATGACAGTGTGACAAGTAAAATTCCTAACATGCTAAATGAGAAATACCTGGAACTAAAATGTCTCCAAATCCTAGGAGAGAAAAAGGCCTGTCACACAGAGCCAATGGGGAGGAATTCAGTCGTGGAACCTTCAGAACCATTGGGAGCTTGCAATGAGAGAGAAAAATGCCTTATGAGAAGCTGTTTTCTCTACATACTGACACCATCTACCAGAACTTGTTTCTCTTGTACTGAAACTACAGACTTCAAATAGAGCAAATGTATCTTTTTTTACATTATAGATCCTTATGTTTATAATATTGTATTAATATTGCTGACAACTAAAAAAACATATTTAAGATAGGAGTGATGAAATACTTCCTAAAAACAAACAGCCAAGACAACCCCGCATGACAGGCATCTCAAAACACTTTTTGTGAAGCTGAGCTAACCAGCTTCCTTATACCAAAACCCTTTTTAAGCAAGATAAAAGAAGACCAAAGCTGTTGTGATGAACCACTAAAATTCTGCTTTGCCCCCGTCTTTGGTGTAGATTTCCAGAGAGCTCAGGAGTGGTAATTTCCACATTAAATTATTTTCAGACTGGCATGTCCATTTTTGATGTCTTTGAATTTTAGAGAAGTTGAAAGCATTATAGCTAGAAGTTAGTGCCATATTTTTAGACTATATTCAGTACCTTTTCATGAGTGGCAGAATCAGATGGGCCTGCAGCCACCTCCACCATTATACTCTCCCCAGTCTAAAGGAAAAAGGGGAAAATTGTAAATCAGCACTTTGCTCTGCAGGTCTGGGATCATTTAGGAACCACAAAGAAACAGGTCATTACACTTTGCTCGATGAGCAGCAGGCACTAGAGAAGTACTTTACTTACCTTTGTTAAAAAAGGTGTGATAAATACAAAGAATACATCATACACAAAAAGAACCAGGAGGAGCAAGGTACAACCCTGAAGGAAGAGACAAATACTTGGTATTTACAACTACGCCTTATTAAACAGCAAATAATTAATAATTAGCAACTTAAGTTAAAAGCTAACAAGGACTAAAACCAGTCACCCCTATATTTTTCTTAGTTCCTGAATATTTTAGATGGAGGAATTGGGTCTCACATATACCATATAAAAGAAAGTAATTCTCAGACACAAAATTACATGTTAGTCCCCAATATTCTTTATCATATAAAATCTGGAAATTGTGCCATTTCAATTTGTTAGGAAATATTAAGAAGTTCTACATTTTCTCTGGAGGATGCTAGGCATAGCTTGAAACAGTATCCACATTACTTTGGCCAATTTGTACAGGGAAACAGATTTATAGGTGAAGATACCTTGAAACAGAGTTTGAAGAGCTGCCTAAGGGGCAACTAAATGACTTCTACTGATTTTTATCTTAGGATAATTAATAGGTTCTGGAAGATCTGAAGAAACACCAGAATGATGCATATGTCAAATCTGAAAGCAAAACACCAACACAAAACCAAAAAAACCCCCAAACCTCCAAAAGTGAGTGTGTGGTGTGATTTACACTCTGCAGGATTTTATATTACGAAATGCCATGCCTAACAATCACATCCCAATTATCAGTCTACATTATACCTGTTACATTACTCTTTTCCATGCTACGTATGAATGGAAATGCATTTCCAAGACAATGTACTCCATTATATGTGGCTCCTCTGTTCAACTATATACAGGCAAACATCCTCTGGTTACATTTGTTTAACTTTCATACCTTAAATGTAGGCAGGCGAATTGTTTTCAACATGTAGAGACAGAAAGCGATTCCTAAAGCATCTTGCAGAACCCAGGCCCACCTAAAGAAAGAGGAGAGTAACATTTTTACAGGAAACAGCAGGAAACAGCCAGCCACAGCCTTGTCCTCACTAAGGACCTGCCTGGGATAAAAAAAAAACTTTATCAAAAGTAGTTTCTTGAATTCAACATTGTTGCCAGTAGAGATTTGCAAATGGGAAGTTGTACTTGATCAACCTGATAACGTTCTACAATGAAATGTCTGGTTTTATAGATGAGGGAGGAGCCACAGGGACACTGCCTGTCTAGACTTCAGAAAGGCTTTCCACTGAGAGTCTCCTATAAGATCTTCATGGAAAAGCTGATGAAGTAAGCGTAGGCTGGATGAGCAGACAGTGAGGTGGACTGAAAACTGGCTAAACGAAGTCAGTGGGTACCAAAATAGGAAGTGCTAGGGTCCTTGGCCTGTGGATGTGTACACTCTTGTGTGCTGAGGGAAGCCTACAGCTGGGGCTGTTTCTTGATTGTTTTTTGCAGCGTAGGTAGAGGAGTATCATGGCTCTTTGTTTTATTCTTAATTGCGAGGATCGTAGAGAAGTAGGATTTGACATATGAAACACTAAGGTTTCCCTAAAATTGCTAAGGTCTAGATACAGATAAGAGATTATTCTGTTGTGATCAATACCTGAGCACTTGATGATGCAGCTTTGTACAGGAGACACTCAGGACCGCTCCAGCTTTGAGGCAGAAAATGGATTCCCTAGTCCTAAAAATACCAGGTTGGAATAGCTCTATAGTATTTCTGTACTCCTCAGTCTGACACCAATTTCTCTAAAAGGTGTTTCAGAGTCAATACTTCCTGGATTTGAGTTCTGTCTGTGAATTATCCACAGCCTTAACACAAAAGATGGGCCCCACAAAGGCAATAACAAGCATTCAAAGCACAAGCATTTTTGGTACCATCAGCAGAAACACAAGCCAGCGTTTCAGTTCCAACACAGACTCCATGACAAAGGGACCAAGAAGATGAAGATCTCATGTATATATGGAGAAACTGGAGCATCTGGGAGTGAGGTAAGGAATAAAAAAAAAAAAATCCAAAAAACCACTAACAAAAACCAGAAGTGTAAGAACATGCTATAATTAGGTACCACAGCAATACTAGACACAAAGAATTATTTACTCAGACAGTTGAGAGAAACTAAAGATCTTACAATATTCACAGCTCTTACTCTCTCTGAGCAAATGCGCACACAGACCACCACCTGAAGAAATGTTAGACAACTTGCGTTCAACTTTCCCTACCACTTCCAAAAAGCTGTCTTAAGCCAAAGAGATCAGAATACAGACTGGGACTCAGAGAAATTAAAGCTTAACAGGAGATAGCTTCTGTAACTTAAATCAACAAGACAAAGATGAAGTACATAAGGAACAATTAAGAATTTCTGCCCAAGTCTCTAGTTTCTTTCCTGTCACTCCTAAATTCTGGATAAGTTTAGGCTTCTAAAGATGTCAGTTACTTGTACTATAAAGCATATTACAATTTCTAGCACAGAAACTAAAATATACACTTACTGATCTTCGTTTCTGAAGATTCCCCAGAGTACGCTGATAGAGATACAAAATACTGCCAGTAGCAACATCCGGACCTGTGGGCGCTTGTGAAAATAAGGCAAGTTGTTGTCTGGGATTCTGAAAATGAAACACACCAAAGCTACAGTTGTATATGTAGTTACCCTCCTCCTTTATAAACATTTTCAAGTATGAAACCACCTTGTAAATCCCACACCTACCCAACGTTAGAAAAAAAATAATTTTGCCTATTAAAAATGTATAGGTTGTCACATACCTACACTTTCCCAAGGGGAATCTTCTCACAAAGGGAGACAGACAACTGTAAAGCCCAATTGAGGCAGCCAGGCAGAATATTCCTATGATAACATAGACTGAGAAAAAAAAGTCATAAGTCCAAGTAGTGGAAAAAGCCTCAATGAGAAATAAGGCTTCCATTTCACCAGTGAAAGTTAAATTCAGAGACTTTAAATGATTGTTGATGAGATTTATGCTCCTTAAATATCTAATTCTAGCTCATTTTACTCAGGTGTAGTTTATGCAATAGATACTTCAACAAATCAGAACTTCTGTGCTAATATTCTTAAAGTAAGTAATAAAATCATAAGCCTAAAAGGCAACTTATGGTGAAATGTTTATCTTTTCATTATGATTATACATGAGCACTATAAGGGAACTCTTAAAATCACTCAGTAGCAAAATGAATTAATATAGATGGGATGCATCTTTCCTAATTTCCTCAGAAACATGAGGATGGAAATTCCAGTGCATTAGGCTCTCATTTTTTGTCAATCAATTTGGTAAGTGATTTGGAAAGTAGAAACTTATCTTTATAAAATTATCCTGGATCCCATAACTTTGAACAATAACAGAAAGACCAGTATAGGTTGAGAATGCCTTTGACAAAAATAAGAAGTAGAAGACATTAAGTCTGTATTTACTTAATAGGCGCTAACATTTGAAAGAAGCACTATGATTGCCTAATCCAACCTCACTAAAAGAGAGTATAGAAATCAACTCAGTGGGTTTTCTTACAGGTTTTTAAATCATATTGGGATGAAGAAACGTGACAGTAGACAGCCATTTCATAGTTATTTTCACAGTAAAAATGTTCTTTAAACGATGGCAGCCTTCTGATAATGAAGATGTATCAATACAAATACAACTTTAAGAGTACCTAAGTGGTCATAGAAGAAATAAAGGAGGACCAGCATTGAGCAGCACATCACTACAAATACACAGATCATTATTGGAGTCACATCAACTGTTTCATCATCATGTTTCTCTGCCCCATCATCACGTTTGTGCTTCATGTACCGCCTGAAAGAGTAACATGGCTATAATCAGTCCATTCCTTCTGCAACAAAATACAAAAGGGCACTGAATCTTCAGTAACAACTACATGGAGTTGGAAAACATGACACAACATCAGGTCAGCAGAATCCCACAATTTCACATGGATGTATGCACGTCAGGTGTAACACAATGCCTAAACCAGTAATCACTGCATTAGTTTATCAAAAGGACTATTTTTCATTCACTAAGAATTCAGAATCCTGAAAATTACCATATAATGATTTGCTGACTTCAGAAGAAATCCTAAAGTAAGGTTGTGTATATAAAGTAAATGTTAGAAATAAGTGTGGCACAGACAACCTCCTCCCCTCAACACCACTTACTGGCAAAAAGTAACCATAAAATTTAAATAAAAGATTCACAATAAACATGATACATGTTAGCCATCCAATCAGTTTGTTTTGCACTGTACTAGTAAAAACAATTTTTTTTTTCAAAAGATTTTTTATGGCACATTTTCTCAAAAGCTCAAATAGGAAGCCTATTACTATCCAGTTTTCCTTCTGAGCTTTTCAAATGTCTGGCTTTTTGACAAGGCAAAATACTAAAACATTCTACATGCAAATTATACTCTAATAGTTTCAGGCAGTGACAGAGCCAAAACAAGGCTCACGGCCTTTCCAATGTCACATCAACATCTTCCCATTCTGCTTATATAGGTATCCAAACCTCATTAGCGGAGCTTTAGATAAATTTATCTTTAGATAAATACCATGTGTTTTTTTTTCTGTGAAAAAGACAAGAAAATTGATATACTACATTCTAGTTACTCACTTTTTCACATCTCTGCTTCCTGCCCAGTAGCCTCCAATTGCAACAGTCCCCACAGCCATGACAAATATAATCACCATGTTATAATCTAGCACAGGCTCATTTGGTGCGTACATCGCCCCTTTCACTGAGCTGCCAAAACTCTGCAGAGGTAAGTACAAGTTATGAAGAACGTAGAAAAATCTACCTTAGCAAAGGTTCAGTTATTTAGTTTTCATTAAGCAACCTCAGAATTAAGCTTTATTATAAAATATTTAAGAGCAATCTACTGGCTCTACTATTAGTGATATTTATTTCCAGCACCAGGTTCCATTTTATTCTGAAAAAGAGAAATAACCCCCAAAGAGATTTGCATTTTTCTTTCAAAATATAATAATGTAATCTTAATGAGTACAACTTTTTAAAGATTCAAAGCTCTTAAGATGGACTTCAAATACTGTTGAGCAGTGACCTGTTTAAATGTGATAATATAAATCAGAGCATTTAGTATTGAATTTACCTTGCCAATATCTAACATATCAGTATAACTGAGCAGAGCCACAGGAATATCAATCTCTTCATATTGACTGCGGTTACCCCCAGGAGGAACCTGAAAGACAGTTATGACCGGGTTAAGAATATACTCATTTCTGCAAATACTTGAAGTAGTATTTTGGAAAATATTCTAGAAAGGAACGTAATGACAGCAAAATCTCCATGTCAAAACGTATGCCTGCTTCCAATAAACATAAGTTATTAAAGACTGTGATACCAAAATGCAGCAACCAAACTTCAAGCAGTATCTTTTGCACATCAGGGTCATGGCTTTATGACTGATGTGCACCTCTAGTATTGACTACAGTATTCAAAACTACTAATTTTTCAAAACATATACTGGCGATGCTCCAGCTGAATCTAAAGCACTGGATTCACTGTGCTCTAGATCTCATTGAAGGTAGTGGTATGAGTCAAGAAAACAACCTCCTCCTTTGATTCCAGTATTTCATATGACAAAGATAATTCTGAGCCCTTGACTTGCTTGTTACATGGGCTCTATGCAGCACTCTTTCTGCTTAAATGAGTACCTCCTCTTGTGTATCCTTCCTTTAGATCCTTCCTTTAGATGTATTATTTTTACACATAGCCATGCAACATATGTACACACATAAATATTATTTATTTTAAAGAGGAGCATCAAATATTAGCAACAAGCATTGAAGACAAGACAATATCTGACATCAGAGGAATATCAGAAATATAGAAAGACAGAAGGAGACTTACCAGTCTCTCTCTACTAACAATCAGCAGCCCACGAGCTCCATTTATTTGAGCAAGCCTCACTTTTTCGTAGAAAGTGCAATTCCCTCGCATCACCATGGGGATTTGATTATTAAATCCCCCATCAGGTACATCCGAAGGAGAACACAAAACAGATGCTGTCTGATCCTGCAGTTGCAAGAGTGACTGAAAAGAAAGAAATTAGTTAAATACATATTTATAAAATAAAATTATAAAAGGTCAAGAGCGGAAACCACAGAGTTTCTAAAGGGTAGTTTAGAACTTTTAAGTAATGGAGTGATGAGTGTTCTCGGAGAAACTTGAAAGCTGAAACAGTGCTGCCCTCTCTATTACACAGGGTGCTGCCTTCCTTCACCTTCCTGTACAGAATTCTGCTGATAATAAAATGTGCGTTATGATCTCCACTTGTAGTTGTTTTCTTCAGCACTGCTGTTGTTCAGGCTCCAGGAGTTGTTCTCCTGTTCTCCAGGCTGTTGTTCTCCAGGCTCCAGGAGTACAGCAAAGTGTTATAATTGCGAGGGTGGCACAGAGTGGCAGGCTGAGATGGTATAGGGTATGAACAGCTAGAAATATAGACACAGGCAGAGGAAAAGTACAAAAGCATAGGCAACAAAAATAAACTTCCGATTTGAAACCAATCGTATTCAGTTAGCCGAGATTTCAGATCCTAAGCACCTGGATACCGGATTCTAAGCTGATTCTCTCACTGCTTGTGATTCAGAGATATTGGCCTGCCCTGTTTCCTTAGTTCTGGCCCTGCTCAGACCCAAAGACACCTACTCTGATATGTTTACACAGAAACAGCCCAAAGACACCCTGAGACTTCAGAAATAACACCGGCAAAACCGAAACAACAATAACCATCTTTGCCCAGTTCTATTTGCAAGTCACCTGAAAAATGCAATTATCTACCAAAGAACTGACTCTTGGCATGAGCTGTGCTAACAGAAGCAGCTCACAGCCCCGCTCTTGCTAGAAGTTGGGCTGTAAGGGTTGAGAAGTGTCAGGGTAAAGTTTTAACCTGAGAAGCTGACACAGGTGACACTTTGCACTAGAAATCCACAGCTACATGATACAACACCAAACAGCTGTACAACTGACTGCACTGTTTGAGGAGAGAAAGGTAAGGAGCTGTCATTTAGCCCATAGCTTATTCAGAAAACTACTGTCTCCAACCTGGCTCCTACAGTAAAATGTCTCCACGTACGCTTCCTGGGCGTCCAGGTTTCGGGAGAGCTTATCAGCTCTATCAGAGCACAACACAAAGGCAGAGTGAGCTCAGGCTGATGCACTGCATCACCTCAGTTATAAACTGTACCGCTGCAGTACTGGACACAAGGAAAAGGGATAATATGAAAGAAGGGGAAGGCATTCAACTGGTAAATTTAGGAATACAATGAATAAAACAGAGGATCGGTCAACTACTTCACATCTTCCCCAATTAGTAGCTTACTCAAAGCGTATTTGCCGATTTCGCTGTTCAGTGACTGCAACTTCTTCTCACAGAATAGAGTGAAGAATTGACTCAATCGCCAGCTCAGCTCATGTCAGACCAGGATGCCTCTGCACTGAGACTATTTATTCCTACACTCGACAGAACCACGAACCACTGAGAAAGCACTATAGGTCACAGTTCAAGGCCATGTGTTATCCTGCTGTATCATTCTGACACACAAAAACTCCTTGCCAACCACAGTTAACTGCCTTTTTCATTTAATCGACCATTAGCAAATGGAAGATTTTTGTTTTGAACCAGAAATAACAATTACTATTTTTACTATTACATACTGCATGCTGCTTGGAAAAGAATATTGCCATCATTGCGTAACATTACCGCGGATGATCTTAACAGTTAAAAATTTTTAAAGTAGAGCAAAGTAGTTGCTTAAAATTCTGCTAATCCAGGTTAGAAATTAGACATTTCCCTGTAACAAGGCATTTTTGAATACATTGTTCTGTCATTGCTTGACTAGGTACTTACAGCTTTACCCAAATCGTGCGGCAAATGGGCCCACTGAGAATTGAAGAGGATGCAGTAGTCTTTTCCTTTGCTGCTACCCTTCTCTGAAAGGACGTGCACCATCCCATACTCGCAGTACACCTGAAAACAACAAAAATTTCACAAGAATTTTAGGTCGCGTGAAACAGCCGAAGTGATTGGCATAACTTGCTGTTGACTAGCTGCTTGGTATTTTAAAGAAGAAAAAAAAGATTCTACAAAGTATCCCAAACACAAAAAAAAGCTGGGCAGAGAATGGCTGGAGAGCAGCACGGATGGAGAAGGACTTGGGGGTGTTGGTGGGTGAGAAGCTCCACATGCCCCAGCAACGCGCACTGGCAGCCCAGAAACGCCCCACATCCTGGGCTGCATCCCCAGCAGCGTGGCCAGCAGGGCCAGGGGGGGATTTCTGTCCCTCTGCTCTGGGGAGACACCTCCCCAGTGCTGCCTCCAGCTCTGGGGCCACCAACAGCAGAAGGACATGGACCTCTTGGAGCAGGGCCAGAAGCGGCTACGGAGATGCTGGGAGGGCTGGAGCCCCTCTGCTGGGAGGACGGGCTGAGAGAGTTGGGGGGTTCAGCCTGGAGAAGAGAAGGCTCTGGGGAGACCTTAGAGCCCCTTCCAGTCCCTGGCTCCAGGGCTCCAGGAAAGCTCCAGGAAACTGAAGTAACAGAACCCAGATCCTGTAGAAATTTGGAAAAAGAGAGCAAGGACTACAGAGTAAAGTAACATGTGGCAAATGCATCAGTTTAAGGCATCTTCTCAATTGCAATACACTGTATGTAGTCTATTTATTCAGCTAAGAGCTCTAACCACATATAAATGCAAGAAGTGCTCCTTTAAACATAAATATTTTCATCTTCCCATGCCTGCAAAATAATATATAGCATACATAGTAATTTCCTCATTATTTTGGTTATGTCAGATTGTATCAGGCCATTTTCAGCAAAACTGAAAGACCTACGGGCTAGTGTCAGGTATGTGGCCATCACAAGCGGGTACTGGAAAACACTTCCTTATTAGAGTTATTTCACCAATCGTCTTATTCTTTATAAGCTCTGCTCTTTTAAATATTTCCTTCCCTCTTTCCCTTCCTTGAGTATACTGACTGTAAAGCCTCCCTGCCCTCAGAAAACTGTTTAAGAAACACAAAGTATATTGTGATGTCTACTGCTACTGTTCTTGCAGTCTAAGGGCTCTGATACATCGGGAATCCGTCTTCCCATTTATAAGGGCAAATGGGTACCTTGTGTTGCTTCACTCTCTGACAACAAGGCTCCTTGCTGCAACGAGAAGACAGCAGAATTTGATTTTTACATCATCTCAGTCTCCATTAAGTTCTTTGGGACACTTAGGTCAGCAACAGTGGGGTTGCAGGCACTGTCTTGGAAGCAGTGTCAGGCACCATCTCCACAAAAGGAAAAGTTTAAGAACATCAGCTCCTTGGTTCAAGCTTGCTTAGGCACATTCTGTGACCCATCTGGCCAGGTCTGAACACTGCAGAAAGCTTTAAATGCTTTAGAGAAAGAAAGGTTCAGATACAAAAGAAATGCTCAGAAAGCAGGACAAAAAATAACTTTTGAGGGTTGGTTTGCTTTTTTTTTTTAATTCTCTTTAAATTCAATTACACAAATTCAAATCAATACTTCTTTTTGAAGGAGAGTCTTGCTCATTTTTAATTACTGCTTCAGAGCCTCACAGTCCTCTTACAGAGCAACTTCAATGTTTTAAGTAGTGATGTCTGATAATAGACTATCAGAGGTGATGCTGAGAGCAAATCCAAGTTGTATCTGTATGAGCTATTAGATAGTCCGGAAAAAATTGACCACATATTAAAGGTAGCATTCTCAAAATGCTATTTTAGTCTAGTGATTAGGGAATCCAGTGCTTAGGAATACCAAACACTGTTAATGTAACTGGCTTCTTCTGATTATAACTTCTGTGTTCCAAGATCATTTGGTTCCTATTGTAAAGGGAAGTTTCTCCATTTTATTGGCATTTTAACTGAGAACTCTCAATAGTCCTTACTAGTAATAAACAAATTTCAAAGTGCTAAAAAAATAATAAAATAAATCTGAAACATGCATAAAAGCTGATCTGGCTCTCACTTTAACTAGTGACACATTTTGTTTCTGGTGAAGCACTGCCCATTCATTAGTGACCTCAGGACACCGAGTGAGCAGAGACCATCACTTTACCCCCACCACCACCAGGTTCAGAAAAAATAATAATTCAAAACCACCCCCAA
>JAOXJK010000014.1:1496825-1519063 GCA_025774025.1 Xenus cinereus
GAGGCACCATCCCTGGAGGTGTTCAAAAGACAGGTTGACATGGTGCTGGGGGACATGGTTTAGTGATGGGGTTTTTTTTTTGGTCAGAGTTAGGTTGATGGTTGGACTAGATGATCTTGAAGGTCCCTTCTAACCTAGATGATTGTATGATTGTATGATTCTATGATGCACGCACTGTGTGATGCATGCCTCCCCTGTGCACATGGGGTGATAAAGGGGAAATAGATTCAGATTCTGCTGTGGTGCTCAGTGCTCCATCTGCTCAGCAGGGTTTTTCAGCAGACAAGTGACAGTCTTGCTGCAGGTTTTCTACAACAGCTTCTCTAATCTGGGGGCTGGGATGCCTCTAGCATGGAGGAGGTGGAGGGAGTTGATATACTAAATTCATAGGCACTATCACAGCACTCATAAGCTTCCAACACTGGAGCAGACATGAAGTGAGAAGGTGGAGCAACATGGGAAGGAAGCTGATTACATACAGAGCTTCTTTAAGCCATAGCAAGTTGATGGCAAGAAAACAAATTTGGCAGTTGATCCGCCCTAGTGACTCATCACTGCCATGCTCAGTTCCTCAGCTAAAAGCAGCAGTCAGTAGTTCTTAATCAAGTCCAACAGCTCTCCTGAGTCCTTGATGCATCCTTTCACAAGAAGCAGATTTGCATCCTAATGAGCTTATCTCAGTCTTCAGGGGTACAGCAAAGCCCTGAGGCTAAAATTCAGCTGGCATCAACATATGTCTGCAATGGCTCCACAGTGCAGTCTCTGGGAAGCATTCTGCTCCTCAGGTCAGAGGTGCTGTGATTTTACAACAGGGATCTTTCCTCACCTTCTAAAACCTCATGAAAAGGGACAGACATTAGTTTCTCTCCTCCTGTCTTTGCAAGTCCAAAGCATCTCCCCAGTGCTGCAATCTTGGACTTGCCACTGCCCTGACAGTACCAAGTAACAGTGCCTGCCCCTAGGTCTAGTGTAGGGGTGCCCCAAAGTGTCCCTTGTTCCAGGGACAAAAGCAGCTTTATCTAGTAGGACACAAATCAGGTGGCTGCAGTTCTCTACTGGCGTGGCCCAGTATGACTGCGTGTCCTGGGTACGCAACATCCGCTCCACACATGCTGCAGGTGTATCAGCCTTGGCAATGGCACCCACACGTGTCTCCCTCATCACACATTCACCTACAGGCGAAACTAGCCAGGTCACCTCCTGCTCGTTAAAGAAGCAGAAAAGAGACCAGACAATCAAACCTTTCAAAAGTAATTTATAAAGAACGTTTACATTCCTTAATACAAAATGATATATAACCATCTCTCCTGAACACATCATCTGCAGAGGAGTGGAAAGATTGTAGACTCGGATTAAAGAAACATAACAGCATACAGAACATGCGCTTCGACCCTCAAATTAGCTTGAGGTTTCAGAGACAAATTATCTTCAGCAAATATGAATTTAAATGACAATGCAGAAACAGATGCTCTCCTCCCAGAGCATGTTACTGCCCTGGAATCACCCATGTTGGAACCATTTTCCCACCCCCATCTGCAACTATCCAATATATTTTGACCGAAACCTAAGATGAGCACATAAAAGCTCAGCTCAAAGCTCTCTCAGTCACATCTCAGATGAACTGGGTTGATTGCTGAAAACCCTCATGTCCATCTATGCTGTCACTTGCCTTTTAATTTTAAACATGTTCACGACCTTCTCAAATCAGGCATTTCCTTGGTCCATGGCCCCCCTAGTTAGCACTGGCCCTTACTGGGCACATACAGGGAAGTGTCTGCATGGCCTTGGCAGTTTATGTCCCTGGCACTCATTACAATGAATCTGTTAATACTTTTGTTTCACAGGTAAATTGTTCTATAAAGCAGAAATTTGCATCATACTAATTAATGATCGCATCATCCTTAAAAGGAATTACAGAATCCAAAGTCTCAGACTACACAGTATATAACATATTTGACATCTAAACAAATTGGATCAGAACTGCATCACAACTTCATGGACTACAGCTTTAAATTCGCTGTTCTTGATACATCTAGGCAAAGGCCCTAAAGTTAGAAGGCCACATTAAAGCATTATTCCATAAGGTTCAGCAGATCTTTTCTGATCTTTTTTCCTCGGAGGACATGGGAAATGTATTCTCTTCTTGCCACAAGCTGACTCTGTAAACATTTCCTACTGTGCAAATCACACCAGGTGAAAACATGAGCACTTAATCAGTGTTGTCTTCTCAACTATCTAGTTCCTCATCACCTCCCTTCTTCTGACTGCCCTTCCTTCCAAAGTTTAAAGGATTACCTGACAGTTGAGACACAGCTGCCTGGATTTTCCAGCTCTTCCAACTATGATTTGGGTAGGTACCTTCTCCAATCTGGGCTTTGGAGTTCCCACCTTTGTGGCAATAACGCTGACAACAAAAGGGACCCGAGATCCATACCATTACAAAACTGGTCATATGGCACAGAGCAGCATTTCCTTTGAGAATAAAATGTTTTCTCCTATGTCTTTCCAAAGCTTTCATTCCACTATGTTCCGTTTTAATTTTCTGAGTGTGTATGGGGCACCTGCCTTCTCAAAAGAGGTGTCCCCATACTAAGATTCAGAGTCACACCTGTTAGCCATAACCATTAGTGCCAATGGTCCAGGGCCTCCAGAGGCTGATCAAAACTAAACAGATTCCTACTAAACAACCTTAGGTGGTTAAGACTTGACGATGCCAGAGTTTACCCACCTTTTTTTTTTTTAAAGTGTTTTTAAGATTAACAACTATAGTACAGTCTAATAAAAGGCAAACCACTTTGATCCCTTTCTATCTGCTTCAAGGCTACAACCTATAGTAAATTTTTATTGAAGAATGACCCAAAACTTCCTTCAAATATTGCTGACTATAAACACTTCTGTTTATGGAAAGCAGGAATTCAGCTACGATACTGCAATTGCACTCCATATTATCTACACAATGAGTAAAAGTGTTTCTAAAGACGGTGCACTGGATTCATTAAAGACCATATCAGAAGCACGTGAGCAGTTGCTATCTTTCCTTGACATGGCCATTGGTGAGATGGTTTCTGTTGTTCAGTGGCTCAGACTCATTCCTCTGGATATAGTTGTTGCTTGTGACATTGCTGAAATATGTGATCCCATTTTTCTCTTTTTCACTAATCTTTTCTCTTTCGTCATCCTTGTCACTTTCTTCTGTGTCGCTTCTCATGTCCTTTTCCATCTACAGAAAAATGTAAATGAGAAGCAATACAAACATAGAAGTCTGTACAAGAAGCAGTGCTAGCTGAGCCACAGGCTGAACATTCTGCTGCTGCTTCAGCCACCTGCCTTTGGCACACAGTTCTACTGTGCCCTATCAGCTTTTACATCACCCTTGCAAACAGATTATCTCTATCTCTCCGATGTCAGTCTCAGTGGAATCTTAGCTGTGACCCTGATAAACATTAGGAATTACTGTACAGGCTGAGAAGCAGCACCAAACCACAGATGCCCAGGACTGAGGGCAACCGTATAAGACTGAGGAGATCCATGTTGCTGCTTTTGCCATCAACATGTGGAAGAAGGATGGGGGGAGGCAGTTAATCAAGCTCTTTTACATGTTCCAAAAGGGGCAAGGAGACAGCTTCTGACTGCAGTAGGCCTGGGTGGCCGTAGGTTGAGCACACTGCTTTGGAGAGTTTGAAAGCATAAGCTTTCAAACAAACCAATAGCTCAACACAAAACCACTCAACTCTGATTACATTCAGGTTTATGTTCAGTTTTTTCTCTTGCTATTGACAGTGGATCTGTAATCCACTTTTGTAAATATTTAATTCATTGCCTTAAAAGGAAGACAAAGAAGAAACAATGTGATAAAATGACAGTTTAGAAAAAGCAGCCTAGCACTTGCTGGCTTCACAGGTGGCTTCTACTCTGCAATACAAAATAGCAGAACTGGGGACAAATTCATAGTGTCACGCTCCTTGTTGGAAAGAGTGCTCTGAGAGAAAGCAGCAAACCTCTTCTGTGACCTGAGCTTCGGAAACTGCTCAGGTGCGTATCAGCTGCTGCATGGACACCTGTAGTCTCCACTTACTCTGTCTATTCTTCTGGGGATATGTCTTGGATCATATTAAGAAGTCTAATTCATCTGATGCTCTTTCAGGAGATCACTAAACCCAAATGCAGACAGGGTTTGTAAGAACCTAAACTTGCACTGAATTCAAACTGCCTCCAAGGACAATATGGGCAGGAGATGCTATCTTCTGTTAACAATCTAGACCTCATGTCATTCTGGAACTGGCAGTTCAGGAACTATGCAGGAGTCTTGATCTGCAGTATAAGGACAAATAGTAATCAGTATTCCTAATTTTATCCATTCATGGCTATAGAATGCGGATGAGGCCTTAAACCTAGCAAGATTCACAAGGGAACTTACATAGCTGCATGAATTACAGGGATGTATCTCAGGTTGCCTGTATGAGGGAATGAAACTGGTACTTCAGCATCCAGACTGGGTTCTAATTACTGGGCATTAGGTGACATCATGTGAGAAGGTGGCACAGATAATTGTGCAGCCAGAGAGAAAAACTGTGGAGATCAGAAAGGTCCACGAGAAGACTATGAACTTCTGACTGGAGTGAGAATTTCATGGCTCTCAAAAATGGGAGAATGTCCTGTATTCTTGCCAATACCGCTTCGGGCTACTAAATATCATATTTGAAACGGATCTGTTTAGGACGATTTGTCTTGGCTATTCACTGCTCATTATGGAAAGCTCACAAATACACTTTTGCATCAAATGTGGCAGATGATTTTTAGGTAAAGTAGGAAAAATTCTGGACATGCTTCAGTATTTTTCTCCCCGACGGTTCATTTCTTTCTGATAGGGCTATTTATTACCTCATCATTTTACACTGTAGTCACTGCAATAGTAATTCAGCCCACACTAGAATTAGGAGAACAATAAAAAGGCGTCCTCAGTTGTGTCTTCATTTTCTGCCCTGTGAAGTTTCTGTTTCCTAATTTGCAAGTAATTTGCTCTGTGCTACCTTACGGGAAGGCAGATAAAGAAAATGGGGACAATATGGATGAAGATGAGCCTTTAATGCTTGTTTTCAGTTCCCGTAACACAGATTTCCCCAGTTGGATACTAATAAAACAACTCATTCTGGGCTATGAGGTCAACTCCCACAAGGCACTGACTTGCTACTCCTGGACTCTGTCCTTGTCATGTGGCCAATCTGATGCCATTAGGTCATGCCTTTGATTTTGGGAAGAATTTCATGCTGAGCAGCAGTTTGGTCTCACAGCAAATACTGCAGGCTATGATCAGAGAGAGTGGGATGCATTTCACTTACATTTATACAGCTGCATCTCAGACATTCATCTAGGGCTGCTCTATGACTGACAGAGATGAACACCACTACCTGGGTACAATCTTGAATGGATTATGCTTTGGACATGCCCGTTTACTGCTATGAAAAGAGTCCAGACAGCTAGTTTAGACAGACATATCTATTCTGTAGACATCTACAGCAATGTAAAACAATCCATATGAAACATGTATTAATGGTCTGGACGATGGGGCAGAGTGTACCCTAAGCAAGTTTGCTAAAGACACAAAACTGTGAGGAGTGGCTGATATGCTAGAGGACTGTGCTGCTATTCAGAGAGACCTTGACAGGCTGGAGAACTGGGCTGACAGGAACCTTGTGAAGTCCAGCAAAGGGAAGTGTGAAGTCCTGCACAGGCACATGGAGGAAGAATTCCAGGCACAAGTACATGCTGGGGGATAACCAGCTTTTTGAAGAAAAACGTGGAGGTCCTGCAAGTTGAACACAAGCAAGAAATGTGCCCTTGCCCTTCCTAGCCTGCATTAGGAGTATTGCCAGCAGATCCATGGATCCTTCCCCTCTACTCAGCACTGGTGAGGCCACACCTGGAGTGCTGTGTCCACTGCTGGGCTCCTCAGTACATGAAAGATATACACACACTGGAGAGTCCAAGGAAGGGCCATAAAGATAATGAAGGGACTGGAGCATCTCTCATAAGGAAGGTTGAGAGAGCTGGGGCTGTTCAGCCCGGAGAAGGGAAAGCTCAGGGGGATGTTAACAATGTATATAAATACCTGAAGGGAAGGTGTAAAGATGACAGAGCCAGGCTCTTCTCAGTAGTGTCCAGTGACAGGACAAGAGCCAATGAGCACAAACTGAAACACGAGGCTCCCTCTGAACATCAGGAAATGTTTTTTTACTGAGAGGGTAATTCATGAATTCAAGTTGGAAAATGCTGAAATGCACTGGCACAGGGTGCCTGGAAAGGTTATGGAGCGTCTGTCCTTGGACATAGTCAAAAACTCTCTGGACACGGTCCTGCACAACCTACTCTTGGTGACCTTGCTTAAGCCAGGGAAGTGCTTAAGCCTGAGGTACCTTCCAACCATGAGGTACCTTCAGCCATTCTGTGGTTCTGTGATCTCAGTAACACTGTAATTAAAAATCCTGTACTATAGAGAAGCCCTTTTGCATTGGCCTTACCTATCATGACAACTTTCTCGCCTTCATTTCTTAGTTTTGTTGCAAATGTAAATCATACTGTATGAACTGTTGGGATCCTTACTCAAACATCACTGGCTTTGTTCATGGAAATCTCCCCTGGAGTCCAATCCACATTTGTCTCGCATACAAGCATCAGAAGTGGACCCAATATTATAGTGACTCATAAAAATTTTACTTGGTTTGGTGTCAACGTTCCCTAATAATATTGAATGTTTCTTTCACCTCACTGTTAGCAACGTACATGTATAATTTCACTACTCCATTCCAGATAAACCCATGCTCCCAAGCAGTCTAGGTGGACCTTCCGTCCCTATGTGATGTACAGGGGTCTACAAAGTGATCCATACCGTGCCCTGGAGGATGAACTTGTAGACCATGTGAATAATTAGGCAGGACCAGAAGACGTGGAGCAGCTGCAGAGTTATCAGGAGAGCATTCATGAAGTAGTATCCAAAGAAGGGTTGGAATATCTCCATGGAGTAATAGTAGGTGTTATAGAGCACTCTGCAAAGAGAGAGGGAATTGCAGTGGACGGAAAGCATGTTGTTAGTAGGGCTGTAACTAAGCCCCAGAAAGCTCTAGTCACAGAGGAAGTTTCAGGTCAGTCACCTTCTTCTCATATATAACACATGAGCCAACTCTCAGCTCCCCACCAGAAATAAGGAGGGTAGAGCCACAAGCCAAGGACTCCGCCTCTGCGGTATACTTCAGGAATTTAAGATCACTCTGTGAACTCCAAGCAGACCACCCTAGTTTACCCCAAGGCAGATGCAACAGCAATGTGGCACTGTAGCCTATGCAAAGGTCAGTGACATATGCTCAAGGACTGAAAAGCAAAGGCTGCTGCAAAAGATTCAGCAGCCAGCCGAATTATCCTGTCTTTTAGAAGGCAGCTTTTCCATTTCCCTTGACTGAAGCAGACTCACGTGTAGGGGAAAATGACCAGGCGGCTGATGAGGAAAACAGCTGAGAAGATCATAAAGAGGCTGTCACAAGTTTTTTTCCACTTCATGTAATTGAATATCTTAGTAGGCTGGAAGGAGAAAGAACAATAAAACAGCAGGCCACAACAGTGCATCTGCACGTATTCCAGGAGGCTAATGAGCCAGGTACAATACAATCTGCATGCAGGTAATCATGCCTCTTCCTGGCTCTCTGCAGGGCATCCTAGGCTGGGTCAGGACATCAACACTGAGTAATCTGTGAAATACCACAATGCTTGGCCTATAGTTTGTTAGATCAAAAGACACCCTGTGGTGTCTTTTGGTGAAAGAGCACCATTGCTAACTAGGCCTTCCGTGGCGTGTAAGTTGTGGAGCTCACCTCTAGGAAGCAATCAGAAGCATCATGAATAACCATCACCAGTGTCCCAATGCGGATGTAATTGGCACAGTATGAAAAACTGATCAGGAAGATGGTTGCAGCATGATGGACTATCTGCTCCTTGAAGTCCTGAAACAGCAGAGAATAAAATCCATAATGCACCTTCTGCGCGGGTTAAAGCATGCCTCCTGCAGGTATAATGAAATCTCTCTACCCAATGACTAAGAAACCTCCCACCATAAGAGACCATATAACTCTTTTATCAAACACATTCTAGAAACGTAGGTGACCAAGAAACCCAGGAATGAAGAGTTTATGGTGCAAACTGAGGATCTCACAACAAAGGAACTCTCTCCCTCCACTAGTAACAGTCCGATGATGGTGTAAAATCAGAAGACAGAATAAGAGACAATGACTCAGTACAGACAAATTCAACATAAAGTTTTCTGTCACAAAGCAGTGCCCTTATCTATCATGCCCCTGTGCATGCCTTCCTGTTTGCACAATCATCTCATACCCCTGGACTCGCTAATGGAGACTCACAACCACCCTTTACTTATAAGGGTATATTCGCAGCCTCAGTGCATGTGTATGCCTATGTAACCACCTAGCACCCTCTCTGCTGGGGCACTGGCACGTAGGAACACAGGCAGCTTAACTGGCAGAGAATCACCTCTTCTGTCTCTACGGTCAGTGCAGCCTAGAAGAGTCCCAGAAGAGCCATTTTTAAGTTTGGATTTCAAGTCTGGATTGAGAATTCCACAGTAGTTTGCACCTTTCTGTGTCAGGGTTTATGTTCTCCACTTCCCAGAGGAGGGAAGCCAGTGACTGGGAATGGAAATTCCTGGAAATGAGTGAGGACAGAGTCCTCCAAAACCTCAAGACCAGCACTATATGTGTAGTCTTGGTCATCACCCTCCTGAGTGTTCAGCTTGGGTCCTGTTTTTGCTTGATTCTTCCCTGAGGCTGCCACTCACCTTCCTCTTCACATCAAAGGGCAGAGTGAAGACCAGTGACCAGTAGAAGGAGAGCTCCAGCAGGTAGTACCAGAACAGGGAGGGTTGGAGGGGCTATGAGAAAGAGAGCGACAGCAAAATATTCATCAGGTAAAGCAAGGGCTGGAAGTGAAGACTCCTTCCTAGGCAAAAGAGTATCAGATAATCAACAAAACTGGTTCTTGCAGCTTCAGGGGGGGAATACTTCAATTGAATCATGCGGTTACTTACTAAATGTCATCTGTGCTGAGGCAAAAGCAAATAGCAGTCCACTGTGCTGCACCACGTAGAACATTTAGGGAACCACCAGGAAGATCCTGAATGTTTGTAGGATTTCTTCAGCACTCCGCAGATTCTTGAGCAGTCAGTACAGAGCTTTAAAACCTATGTAAACCATTTCACTATGGCGAACTAGGTAGGTAGTTGCTGAATAAATCATTCCCTTTAAGGATTCAGGGAGATACTTCAGAGATACTTGTACTCTATCACAGATTTTTCAGTTTAATCAAACTAATGGGCAGAAAGTGCAATCTCAGTGTTAACAGTAATCTGCATTCTTCTGGGTAATTTTTCCAGGGTTTTACAGCAGAAAAACTAAAAGCTCAGACCCACTCAGCAAAGGTACGTGCTAGTAATTTTTTTGCTGTTGTGGCACTATATGGCCTCCTTAAATCTGAACCTATTTGATAAAAAAAAAATTACTATGACTAAAATGGCTTTGCAACTAGCATTTCCAGAGAATCACGGAGTAAGATGCTCCCAAGCACCAATTTATTTGAGCTTTCTCTACCTGAAGTGTTGATTTATGGCCTTCATAGATTTTATTGTAGCCACAAGAGAAAGCAG
The DNA here is from genome assembly GCA_025774025.1 of Xenus cinereus. Taxonomy (NCBI): domain Eukaryota; kingdom Metazoa; phylum Chordata; class Aves; order Charadriiformes; family Scolopacidae; genus Xenus; species Xenus cinereus. The sequence goes on from JAOXJK010000014.1 coordinate 1,506,529, forward strand.
AGCTGGATGCGCTGCTACTAGGACGGAGGAAATTAACATCTCCCAGGCCCTATGTGCTGTTCACACTCTGGAGGTTACCCAAAGAGGAACTCTGGATCAGAAGATATTTTTTTTCCCCCAAAGATAAGATTATTTGGGAGAATTGGTGTTTCTTTTGTCATTGTCTGTAGCACAGGCCATGGTCTGTTTAGTAGAAATTGTAGTAGAAATTCTTTGTTCCTGCTAATACACTGGCTTTTTGCCAGTGAGACATTACTAGCTCTGGTTTTGGTCTTTTCTGTTTGTTACAGATGTTGGAAAGCATGTGTACTGGGTTTATGTGGCAAGGATTTGGTAGCTGGGGGCGGCTGCATAGGGGACTTCTGTGAGAAGATGCCAGAAGTTGCCCCATGTCTGACAGAGTGACTTTCAGACCGCTCCAAGGTGGACCCGCTGCTGGCCAAACCTGAGCCCATCAGTGATGGTGGGAGCACCTCTGCAATAATGTATTTAAGAAGGGGTAAAAACTGCTGTGCAACAGCAGCTGGTAAAGATGAGTAAAAATATGTGAAACAACTCTGCAGACACCAAGAACAGTGAAGGAGGAGGGGAGGAAGTGTTCTGGGCACCGGAGCAGATTCCCCTGCAGCCTGTGGTGAAGACCATGGTGATGCAGGTTGTCTCCCTGTAGCCCATGGAGCTCCTTGGTGGAGCAGATATCCACCTGCAGCCCATGGAGGTCCTTGGTACAGCAGATATCCAGCTGAAGCCTGTGAAGGACCCCATACCGGAGCAGCGGTATGTGCTCAAAGGTGGCTGTGACCATGTGGAGAGCCTGTGCTGGAGCAGGCTCCTGGCAGGAGCTGTGGCCCTGCAAAGGACCCATGCTGGAGCAATCTGTTCCTGAAGGACTGCATCCTGTGGAAAGGACCCACAGTGGAGAGATCCGTGGAGGACTGCCTCCTGTCAGAGGGACCCCAGGCTGGAGCAGGGGAAAAGTGTGAGGAGGAAGGAGCAGCAGAGACAATGTGTGATGAACTGACCACAACCCCCATTCCCTGTCCCCTTGCGCCACTCAGGGGGAGGAGGTGGAGAAGTCAGGAGTGAAGCTGAGCCCGGGAAGAAGGGAGGGGTGGGGAGAAAGTGTTTTTAGATTTGTTCTTATTTCTCACCTTATGCTAGTCTCATTTGATTGCATTAAATTAAATTAATTTCCCCAAGACAAGTTGGTTTTGCCTGTGATGGTAATTGTTAAATTATCTCCCTGTCCGTATCTTGATCCATGAGCCTTTCATCACCTTTTCTCCCCACTATCCAGCTGAAGAGCTGGGAGACAGAGTGGATGGTGGGCACGTGGTGGCCAGCCAGGGCAAACCCACCCCAGTGTGCTCTTATGATGGCTTGGATTGTTTTTGAAAAGACATGTACTCCAAATGTACAGAACAGAACTCAAGGACCCGTGTGACTTTCAGCCTTACACTCCTGTTTAAGAACCACTTCTTTGTATGGTTTGACTTTTACACTGAGCTACATATTTGACCCTACAATTTCTGCCTTTGAGCAACAGCGGATTGTTTGGAGACCTGGCTTGAAAGATACCACCTCATTCTTCTCTCATTTGATCCGTTATGTTTCCTGTGACTCACACTGTTAAAATTTTGCATTACATTCCCCTTTATGGGTTTGCAATGTACAGTCACAGGGTCCTGCTCTAACTTTGACTGCCAGACCAAAAAGCCCTGGAACATAGGCAGTCTTCACTTTATCTTGGTACTGGGATCAAGTTTTCTTCAGCCTCCTTTTCAATTAATGGAAGAATTTATTTCCTACCCAGGAAATTCTAGTACTGTAAAAACCTGTGCACGGCAGCTCCCTGCACGCTAATACAGGAGATTACTATCCACGCTAATACAGGAGATTACTATCCAGCTATAAACACCAGCTGCTCTCACAGGATAGAGGAACCGCTTCCAAAGCTGGAATCAGATTTTTCACTTTAATGAAATTTAGCTCTCTTTATTATGTATGCTCTGGCAACCACAGCAGCGTGATATAGCTGTTCTATAGCTCCTGCTACAGAACAGGCAATAGTAGTCTTCTGTAGAGAATTCAGAGCACATAAAAACATAAGGGGAAAGGCAGAACAGGCAATGGCTCCTGTGCTCACCAGGCAAAGCCCCGCTCTAACTCTTTCAACTTCTCAAGTTATAGGAGTGGAAATAGCAAAGGAGGCAGATGGGCAAAAAAGTGCCTGGCTTTTGGTTGCTATCTTTGCTCCTTGTGTTGAGGAACAAGGAGCAGGTTTTCTGCTCGGCTGGCAATTTCCATTGAGGTTATTCTGGTTTGAGCTGACAAAGAGATGTATGCTTTCCACCACTGGACAGCTTCTCACAGTGCTGTTAGAAAAAACTGAGAATGTACATTGTAAAACTGTAAGATAGCATCTTCTTAACTTAATGGGAATGATGCTGTATTGCTACTGGCCATACTGACAGTTCCACTGGGAAACAAACTCCTTGGGGAGCACTGTGGACATGATTCTTCAGTAGAGCTGGAAATACACAGCATTCAGAACATGTTCTCTGTTCCATATATGCTGTACTGAAGTCTTTGCTGCTTCTCCTCTGGCAACATGCCCTTCTCTGGCCTCAGTCTACAAACTAAACAACCTTGGAGCATTCCCATTTTTCAGTTTCTTGGCTCACCTGGTCAGAACTCTCACTTTTCCTTTAGTTCTCCAGTCACCTCCTGCTTGCCCAACTCACCCTCTATTGTGTTTAGATTACACTAGATAAAAAGATGTTCTCCCTTGACGAGGATCTGGCTTTGAATTCTCAGGGCTTGTGGGTCTGAATTTAATTCAGTGCCCTCTCTTTTGTCACTAATATAACCTGATTTTCAAAAGATATCAAAAGACAATACCTGATTTATAACAGCAATTTTCCCTCTTGTATGACTCACCTGTTGTGGATATCCTGTCCAGCACTCTCTATGGTCCCAAAGCCAGGGCTTCTGAAAAGAAAATGCAACATAAATGTGAGAATGCCAGAGGAATTCTTCTCTTATCAACTAACTCCTGTTGTTTTTTACTGCTACAGACTTCGTTGTGTTTTATTACAGGCAGAGCTGGTCACAGTGTCTGGAATTCAGTTGCCAAGAGATTTCCAGTACAAGAACCTGCAGTTGCTTGCGATATTGCCAATTTGTGGCTATTGTGCTGAAATTTTACATGCTGTTTAGCCCAATTCCAAACAAAATAGCTCAGGGAAGATTTCTACCAACTTGTTGCAGCCTTCTACAAGTTTGGGGTGGTGATAGTTATGTTTTGAATATAATACAATATTCTTAGAATGACTTCATTAAGAATCTCTGAGGTTTGGACAACACTTAATGCTATAAGGCAGCTGAAAACTTGTGTGTCCGAAACACGTTTTTTTCCTTTAATGGTGAAGGATCATGCTGCAGTCTGCTAAGTAATTAACCACTGAAAAGATCCTACTTTGTTCACACTTTATATAAAATTGGTAGTTTAGAACTTGGCAGCTTCAAAACTTTAATAGAAACATGGCAACTAAAGTCGCCAAAAGTTCTTCCTGCACGGAGCATGCTCTGACCCTTTGCTGTGCCCAGATTTGATCAGTGCAAGCATATCCCAGAGTACACATTGATGGAACATAATCTATGCCACATCTGTAAAGGTAATTTTCTATAACAGTTCTGCAAGGTTCCAAATATGAGAGCTAAGAGCAAGAAGGCAACATTCATTGTTCTCTTACTGAGCACCCGCTGGTGCACGAGCATTACTGGATGGGAAGCAGGAAGCAGTGTTTTTTTATGAGCAGTGGTAGCTAGGAGCAGACACAGCCTCCTGCTGGCGGGGAGTGGAGTTGGGAGTAGGATTTACAGCAAATACAGGTACAGAGCCAGGAGAGATGTGTGATACCGAATCAGAGAGGACAAAGCAAAAACTCTGAACCAACTATGGCACACCACGTTATCTAAAGTAGAAAGAAACCCCAGATGCCAGAATTTCATCATTCTTCTACTCTCAGCAAAGAAAGCCATTTTCTGGTGGCCTCCTGGGAGATAGCTTTCTATTGCTACCTGCTATTCCACTGACTCATGGGCCAGAGGTTTTTTGCCATCAGTCTAAAGATACTAATATAGAATTTAAACACTTGTGTTTTTTCTAAAGAAAGAAGTGTGTTTCACAAAAACAAATGCGTGTTAAAATACTACTCAAATTACAAAGTAAACATGCAAAAGTCAGGAAATGTCACATGCAAATATGCCCTGTCACATTAATTCTTTGTCCTTCTTTTTAATGTAGGCATTTTGGTACAATTTTAGGTAACAGAATAACATGCTATTTGCTATGGGATCTAGAGTTGATGTCTGTAGGACAGATGTCTCCTTTTTTAGTGAAAGTTGCAAGATGTGTACTGAAAAAAGAAAAGACTTTCATGAAAAGTGAAGATGACCTTTCATTACTAGAATGGTCAGGTAATATGCAGAACAGGATTTTGCCTCTTCTGTTGCCACAGGGCTCTTGTACTATACTAAGCAGGTCCTCCATACCAAACTCTCATAGCTGGCCTCAAAGAACAGCATTCTAATTTGATGTGCAGATCCACAAAACACTAAATTTGGGATTTAGATACCTTCAGTCTTCTGCTAGCTCATCCTGTAATCCTCATACTCTTAGAGTACCTTAAATTCTAACTTAAAGTTACAAGCATAGTTTGTGCCTGTTGTACTGGGATCTGCAGGTTTTCCACTGTAAAACTCACATGGGGAACTGTATTCAGCAAAAGAGCCAAGGGAACCTTTAAAACACAGCCAGAGGATAACTGGTGCCCCTAGTCCCAGCTAAATGATCACAGCTCAGTGATTAGAGCATAGGCATGGCTTCTATTAACTCTTCTGCCTGCTGAGGTAGTTCAATATGTATCAAGAGAATCCATTATTTATCAAACCAGAGAAAAGGCAGAGGCATGCACCTGAACCAATCACATCTTGGGTAAGGAAAATAAAATTAATAAATGAAATTATTAAATTGCGTTCCATACTCCAAAGGAAGCATGAGCTTTTTCCCTTAAACAGGTATTGGATACAACACACAAACAGGCCTTGCAGCTTCCATCTCAGGTAATTGTTCTACCTCCTACCCCACAGAAATGTATTTTTATACAATCCCACTGTCTTCCCAAAAAGATGAAAATTCTTGGTTTTAAGCTGGAGTTTTCAAAATAAACACGGTCCAATATGTTTGTGGTCTTGTAAATGTGCTGCACAGAGGATACATACTGACCCGGTGGGAAAACCTCTGTAAGAAGCTCTGAAAGGACATGTTTGACAACAGTATCTGCCATTCTTGCAGGCACTGGCTAGGTAGAACAGCAGGTGCCACTGCTTGTGTACTCACATCGTACAGGACAGCGAGTCCAGTGAAGAAAGAAATGAAGTAAAATGTAAACCTCCAGCTACAAACAAAGAAAAAAAAAAGTACATTAGAATCCCATTCATTAACCACCATGTTGCAATTTTGTGTATCAATCACACTCATTCAAAAAATGTACTATTAAGACAAAGACATACACTAATATGTTCAAAATTTGCCTGATCATGACAGAAGTGGCTCTTTGTACGCAACTAGCACACTCAACACACTTCACAAAGAGCAATTCTTCTGCTTTTGAGATGGCAGAAAATACAAGAATCCTGCTGCCTAAAATCACCGAGATAATCATCCCAGACCTTCCCAGCACCAGCACGTGCACGGGTAAAAGTCAAACAATGCAAATCTCTCTCCTCAGCTTTTGGAGATGCTAAATTCATTATAATCTAAAATAATTAATTACTGTCATGTTTGCCTCAGGAGCTGGTAATGATTTTCCCACATTCAACCCACACAAAAGGACATATGAACTGTTTGCCAAGTTCATTGGACAAGAGGCAGGTCACAATGAATATACACACATATAGTAAGGAATGAGAGGAATTTCACCCCAATAGAATAAGCAAGTTGTTAATAAACTAAACGCAGGAAATCTTCAAAGGAGTAAAACTGTCTAAACCAAAAATCTCCATAACAAATCAGAAGTAACTACATTTTGAGAGGCAAAGAGATTCCACGTCTCAGTGAAACCCCTCAGGAGCTCCAGGACACACATAAACTTTACAAAGCTACGACAAGACATTGCAAAGACATTCTTTCTATAGAGTGCACATGGTGATAGTGGGCAGGTGGAAGGACACCATCCTCAGTGAGCTGAGTCAGAAAAAGATTTACTGTTTACCATCTACTGTTACTATTTACTGCAAGTCAGCTGAGTGCAAGGAGAACTTAGATTTCATCTTGATGGAAGCAGATTAAGCAGGGTTGATTTACAACTCCTTGTCCACGGATTTTTTCTAAGTATTTCTAACTCAACAATCTGGAATATTATAAATTAATAATACACATCCTTTTTTTCTTTTTCAATTAGGGTTTCTAGGCAGGGGTTTTGAATTAGAGGTTGAGTGCTAAATGGAGCACGAGGTGATTAGCTCAAAGTTGATGTCAAGCCTATGCTTATACCCTTTTAGAGAGATGAATAGCACTGCAGGTACTTAATGATTTCCTTCACCTCCATGGCTTTCCTGGGAGCCACTCATAAGTAAGGCATTTCAATTAAACTCAGGAGAATCCTCCTTTTCTGCAGAAAACTTAGTTAAGAATAATACTCACAGAACTGGTTGATGTGAGATTTATTTTGTGCCTCCACATAATAAGGAGAATTTCCACACAGCTGTTTCCAAGAAGAGTTTTGCTCTTTGGAAAACACAAACTTTCACATAGGCCTCCTTTTCTGCCACTACAGAAGGGTGCTGTTTTTTGACGTTCAGGATGCTGAAGTCAACTGACAACAGAATACAATCTAGCCCGCTGCCCCTGACTTTTGAAAGCAACAGCATGGAGAACAGTTGCAGAAAAGATGCGGCAGAAGGAATCATCTTGCAGGGAGGCAATGCCAAGTCATGGGAAAGGCAACAGAAAGGATGACTATTTTGGAGGCGCTGAAACAGCAGCAAAGCAGCAAGAAGCAGTAAGATGCAAAACAGTAGGAAGTTTTTCAGGTACAATTGAGTTTCAAAGCAGAAACAAAGAGGCCCTATAAAGACTAAAGGTGAGACAGGAGTAAAAGGAGACTTAGGAGTGAAAGTAAAAGGGAAAAGAAAGGAATGTTTCAGTAACAGAGAAGCAGCAGAGAATACAGAAGAACCAAGTGAGGCAGGGAAGACTCAGGATGCTCTTTGAGTAGGGGTGGAGAGCAGGCTGGCAGGCAGGGAGCTGCCTGTGGAGCTCAGCTCCAGTGAAAGGCCCCTGCTACTCATGGCTTGTGCTCCCGCTCACCAGGCCTCGCAAAACTTCTTTGACAGGCTGGGTCGGTCTGTGTTCCTCCGGCGCCGGAACCACCTCTCCACCTTCCTCATCGGCAGGTCACACTGTTTGGCTAAACTGATCAGCTCACCCTGAAAAACAGGTGAGGCAGTGGGTTTAGATTCAGGTTTGAAGGTCAGAAGGGGCACTATGGACATCTCATCTGACCCATCACAGAGCCCAGCCGGAGGCTCCTGGCAAGTCCAAATCTGTTCAGGCTAAGGCATCTTTCAGAAAGCTGTCTGTTCTTAATATAATGACCTCAGATAGTAGAAAATCTTTCCATTCCCCCATGAGCAATGCTAAATGTTGAAACTTTACAGTTTTTATGTGAACTTCTCCAGTTTCAACTTTCAAACTCTGTTCTCGTCTCCTCGCAGGAGTTTGCTGTCAGGTCACTTCCTCACCCTGTCTACAGCGACTCAGTCCCTGAACCTGTCACTCCAACAAAGGTTTACTGCACCTTAAATAATTTTTCAAGTTCTGCACCAAATCTTGTCATGCCTTTCAGCATTCTGATGCAGTATCAGCCAATAACCTGACTGATGTCACAAGCAGAGGCAGCACCATTTTCCTACTGGATATTCTCCTGTTGTGGAAAACCTGTTATGGATAATTTTTCAATAGATTACCCACAGAATTCCTGCAATTACCTTCCTTCTTGTCCTTAAGCTCTTAAGAGTTGGGTGTTTGACGTGAAAAAAGTTTGTCATGTTTTATATTCCTTCTGAAAGTATCACCATGGATAACCTTAGCTTTTAAGTAAAGCAATAGTTTTTCATAGATTCCATTTACCTTAACAGTATCATGCAAGAGTGACTTACATAGTCCCAGCATGTTGTACGAAAGCATGTTCACTACCAATTTTAAGATGTGCTTCTTTCCACTCCTATTTAGTGACTTCTGTTCTTGTGGTGGAGACAAATGGAGATGCTGATTTACATTCTGCAACTGCTCCATAATGTGGAATTCCTCCCAAGAGGAATTCCACTCAGGGAATTTCAGGAGAAGATCTGCTGAGAATAGCAAAATCGCATCTTGTACTGGACAAGTAAAAGCTGACTCAAGCAGTTGTTTGAGAGCTTATGGAAGAGGGAGGAAGCTAGAAGACCGGCTGAGGTGTAACTGGTGAACGCAACAGTGAGGCAGCAGCCAGCTCCACATCACGCTGTCAGGAGTCTCGTGGTGAGGATATGCTCCAGTATCACAGATTCTCTGGGATAAAAGTGCCGGCTTCAGTGCAATGTAGGTGCAGGGAGAGCTGCGGGGAAAACCTGCCTGCAAAGCTAGGCCTCGAGTTAGATCTCTGCAACAGGAGTAGTTTTAATGAGAAGTGCATGGATTTTGCAGACAGACTGGAAAGAGGAAGGTCAGGGACCACCACACTGGCAAGTGTCCTGAGAACACTCCTTCCACTGGGGAGAAAGGCCGGCTGCAAAACCCAGATGACTGCCTGCATTTTTATTCTAGCTTCCATTCTTTTACATTTAACCTGGTACTGAATGTCCTGGGGCTCCACATGCCTCACTGCAGTATGAACCATGCCGGAACAGCCTTGCCAAGGCAAAAATGTGTTCGTGCTTGGACCACCCAGTGGTACTGGAACCCCAGCCCCCTGCTCATACATCCTTGGTAAGGATTAATAGCTATTGCTTCAAGGCCAAGAAAGCCTGTGTAAAGGAGCTGAAAGAAAATCGGATTCCTTTCCCCACCACTTCCAGGGGACTTCACTGACAGGATTAAATCCCAGTACTGCCTGAGAATTCACAATCCTGCCAATGCTTTCTCCCTCAGCAGCAGCCGTTCTAACTCTGGATTATCCTGCCAAGTTCTTCAAGATCACTGTTTTTATCTCTCATGGGAAAACTACCCACCGTTTGTGTTTGAAGTTTTCTGACACTCCTTACAATCTGTGATGATGGCCAAGACTTCAGTTGGCTTCCTGAAAGGCCAATCTGAAACCCATGGATTGCACAGCAACAGAACGACCCACCCCAGAACTAGGAGCATCAAGCAACCTTGCAGTCCTGCTGAGCTGCCAGGACTAGCAACATGGGAGTCAGTTCAGATCAGCTCATGTGACAGGGATTTGCTAATATATGTAAAGAAGCCATCACAGAATCACAGAATGGCTGGGGTTGGAAGGGACTTCTAGTCATCTGGAGGTCATCTCATCTAACCTTCCTGCTCAAATAGAGATACCAACAGTAGTTCTGCAGCTCTATAGCCCACGACCATGTCAAAACAGCTTTTGAGAATCCCCAAGGATGGAGACTCCACAACCTCTCTGGGCAACCTGTTCCAGTGCCTGGTCACCCTCGCAGTAAGAAAGTGTTTCCTGATGTTCAGATAGAGCCTCCTGTGTTTCAGTTTGTGCCACATATAAGCAAACACAGGACGGTAGAAGACTTGTCACTATTTCCTTTGGACTGTCCCGTCCATAGAAGCTTGGGATTTAAATTTTTAGAATTCCACCTACAGAAAGCTGCTATTCCTAAATGTTCAGAAGCGGAACTGGTAGCAGATGGCATCTGTAGCTGGCTGGTGTCAGGTGGCCCATGCAATAGTGGTTACTGCTGCTTTGTTGAGCTTCCAAATGAGTGGCGGTACCAAACTTCAGAATTCCAAATGTGATTTTATTTGGCTAAAGACACAAGGGTCAAATCTAGAGGAAAGCAAAGGAAGAACGAACCTACCTCTTCAGGGTTCTTGCAGCACGTACTGTAGAATGTTTCCAGCATGGGGTTGGGCTGAGCTTTTGGTCTGTGCTTGTCTCTCACACCCAGTTTGCTACTGAGGGGCAGGGCTATGGCTCTGTGAAGGAAAAGATAAAGATTCAGCCAAAAATAGAAGTGATTTCTGATATTGCAGCACTGTTAAAAACATGATGTAGTACATAACAGCTGCCTCCTACATTTTGAATCTAAGCACAAGTATCAGATCAAGCAGATAAGACAGATCAAGAAACCAAGAGGAAAACCCCTCAAAACTACAGCAGTAAAAAATGGGACTTGTATTCTACTGCCCCGAGCCCTGTGCTGTAATATCCAAAATTACACAAGGCTGGGCAATACTGTATCCTGTTCTGTCTGCTTCTGAATCCACTGTGTTTGGGTGTCTGGGATTATGGTACAAAGCCCAGGCTTGCAAAGTCAGCCATGATATCTATCATTGCTCTTTGGCTTGCCTGCAGCTTATGCAAAGTACCACGGTGATGATAAAGCCAAAATGTTGTTCACTGCTCGATCTAGAACATGGCATCCCCTTGAACTAAGGACCTGGCCTAGGATCAAGAGGGAGGCTGTATCAGATGTGGCGTATTAATCAGAAGAAACGTCCTGCTGAAACAGGAGGCTACTCTGTCTTCACTGGAGTAACTTACTCCTGTTTTTCCTACTGCAAGTCAAGCATCAGTTGTAAAATAAGGACATAGCAACTAGAAACCCAGTCACAAGGAATGGATGCTTATGCTACCTGTGCATCTTCAGTCTTTCACAGTGAAACAATGCAAATAAAAAAAAAAATCGCATAAATAAAGAAAAATTACCAAGAGGTAACAAAATTGGGCATAGCTCAACAACTCAACTCCTCCACTGCAAACACTCTTCTCTCCCTCAGCAACAGGGAATAGCCTCATCAATGGTGTGAAGTGAGGTGTCATGGTGAGGTGTCCTGCACGGACACTGCACAAACAGGAAACCTGGCAAATCAATGTTTAAAAAAAAAAGCCCAAATTAACTGCATTCTCCTTGAATTTCAGGAGAATTAGTTGTTCCTTATTAATTGCTACCTTTTACACGTAGTCACTGGCATGCAGCCTCATTAAAGAAAAGTGCAGACTGTTTGCCTAGCACTTTTCAGTGCTGTTGCTGAACACTGAAGACGCAAAATCTCTGGCAAACCTTATCTCTGCACTTTGGAGTAGAAGTTTTTTGCTTAAGGTAGCAGCAGCTTCCCTGAACAGTTACTGGGTTACTAAGAGCTGACAAATACCTTGCAGTGGAAGCGAGCACTGAGACCCAACCCTGCTCTGAGTGGTCACTGTTCAGGCAGATCCTCTCATCAGTTATCCCTAATGATTCAGACAAGGAACAAGATTTCTTTTTTTTCTTTTTTTTTACTTTGCAGCAAAAGAGGAAGCTACTTCACCATGTAGGTATTTAAAGATGCTCTACTTAAAAATAGTATGAGATGTATTTATGACTGTGATTATTATATGGTGTGGTTGCCTGTGGTCTCTTCTAGCCCTGCAGTCTATACTCCATACATGCATGTGCTTAGAGACTATTCTAGATCAAGCATCCTTCCAGAAGGGCCTTTTGAAGTTTTCTTTTCAAGAATTCATTTCTTTTTTTAATTAACAGGTAACAAAGACAATTTTATGCACAGACCACCTACCTAAAGAATGTTTTAAATTCGATTACATTAAGGCATAAAACACAGAATGGTAACACATTTTGTTCACTCATGTAACAGTTGATTTCCACCCTTCTTTAGCACAGCCAGCCCCTAGTTGTCCACCATCTCTAGGAAATTCCTGTGGTATCACAGGCTACAGGAACATTCAAAGATGTACCAAGACCAATGAAAAAGATACCAGGAGAGAAGAGCCAGGGCTAAGTGTGCTTGCTAGCTACTTTCCAACAAGACACATAGCTTTTGCGATAACTATGTCTAAGCATTGCTTAGTTTCAGTAGTACCCTGGCACTGCTGCAACTGGCACACAGCTGGATGGCAGAGCAATATAGCCATCATTGGAAATTTTGTTTTTTAGCTCTGATTGCTCTTAAATGTTTCAATTACATCTTACGGTACAGTCAAAGGGGTTAACACTGACATTGGACCAGCAGGTGCTGTGCTAAGAACAAAGATGTAGTATTTCAATGGTATACGTAACTATACCGAAACTGAGAAAACATTTACTTTAAGCACTGCACTAGGTTTTGGTTCTTATATTAAGCAGTTCCCTGAAGTGGGCCTGATCTTTCTTTTTTAAAGGTAAGTCATTTGATACAAGCTCATCTGAAGAGGAAGACGTGATCAAGTTCTGTTGTTGAATCATAGAATCATAGAATCATCTAGGTTGGAAGGGACCTTTAAGATCATCTAGTCCAACCATCAACCTAACTCTG
>JAOXJK010000014.1:1519163-1542858 GCA_025774025.1 Xenus cinereus
CTCATCCCATTGGCCTCGGCCCATCCATCCAGCCTGTCCAGATCCCTCTGCAAAGCCTTTCTACCCTCCAGCAGGTCGACCCTCCTACCCAACTTGGTGTCATCTGCGAACTTACTGAGGGTGCACTCGATCCCCTCGTCCAGATTGTTGATAAAGATGTTAAGAGAACCGGCCCTAATACCAAGCCCTGGGGGACAACACTCGTGACCGGCCATCAACTGGATTTAACTCCGTTCACCACCACCCTTTTTGCCCGACCTCCAGCCAGTTTTTAACCCAGAGGAGAGTCCTCATATCCAAGCCATGGGCAGCCAGTTTCTCCAGGAGGATATTGTGGGAAACCATATCAAAGGCCTTACTAAAGTCCAGGTAGACAATGTCCACAGCCTTTCCCTCATCCACCAAGTGGGTCACTTTGTCACAGAAGGAGATCAGGTTTGTCAAGCAAGACCTGCCTCTCATGAACCTGTGCTGGCTGGGCCTGATCACCAGGATGTCCTTCATGCACTGCATAATGGCACTCAGGATGATCTGTTCCATGACCTTCCCAGGCACTGAGGTCAGACTGACAGGCCTGTCAGAATCATTCTTCCCTGGATCATCCTTCCAACCCTTCTTGCAGATGGGCATCACATTTGCTAGACACCAGTCAGCTGGGACCACCCCAATTTTCCAGAACTGCTGGTAAATGATGGAAAGGGGCTCAGTGAGTACTTCCGCCAGCTCCCTCAGTACCCTCGGGTGGATCCCATCTGGCCCCATAGACTTGTGGGCCCATGCAGGAGTTGGAGCAGGTCCCTCACCACCTCCCTTTGGACCACGGGGGCTTCATGCTGCTCCCCACCCCTATCTGCTCACTCAGAGGTCTGGGTACTCAGGGAACAACCAGCTCTACTACTAAAGACTGAGGTAAGGCAGGCATTAAGTACCTCAGCCTTTTCCTCATCCTTTGTCACTATGTCCCCTCCTGCATCCGGTAGAGGATGGAGATTCTTCCGAGTCCTCCTCTTGTTACTAATATATTTATAGAAAGTCTTTTTATTGTTTTTAACATCCAAGGCCAGGTTAAGTTCTAGTTCGGCTTTGGCCTTTCTAATCTCTTCCCTACATAGCCTTTCAATGCCTTTGTAATCTTCCTGAGTGGCCTGCCCTCTTCTGAAGAAGAACCTCATTGCAGCTTCTTAGCAGTCCACATCTGGAACTGAAAGGTCTGAAATTTTCCAGACACATTAAAAAGAAAGAGAACATTTCTGTCAGGTGTCAGGGCAGCTTGCCAACAAGTTTTTTATTGAAAAAGTATTTAAATTATCCTGACTGATTTATTAATTTTGTTTAATCCCTGTCTTCTCTCTCTTTCCTGCAGGTTTGTTATGGTCATGGCATGAAATGAAATCTTACTGTAACAGAAACAAGCCAGTAGCAGTTGATGAAGACAGGGTGTAATTAACCAGAGTTACAATTACTTTGTTGTTGAAGTTTTGAGCTTAACCATGAATTACGGGACCAATCCTACTTTTATGAACATCATTGGGAAATAAAGGCCTGAAATTCTTCCTAAGGGACGTATGTACATGTTGGATATATGCTCTGACTCGGTTTTCAGTTAAATCTTGTTTCAAGCACAACCCTAAGAGAATGATGCTTGTACTGATTTCAACATCACAGATTCATCATCTCAGTTGCAGGGATGGTCTCATCACGGCAGTTTATCAGCTTTCTGGAAGACAGAAGGAGAAAGTCTGAGGACTAAACTGTACCACTCTCCACAGCCAGGTCAGGCAAGACAGTCAGTGAGATGATTCTCATCTCAAGCCAACTTCTTCATCAGTGAGCTTCTCTCACGTCACAGTTTACATGGAAAAATTCACACTAAGGCATTTTATTTAAATCACCAAAGAACAAACTGTCTTGTGTGAAAGTTGCTGAAGTTGAAACTAAATGGATTAATCATGAAGGGGCACAAACGGATACTCCCCCACCTTGGAGAAAGTGGGCAATGTGCCTTCTGCAGAGGTTTCCAGAGTTAGTGTGAGATAAAAGAAATAATTTAACCTGGGGAGAGGGGTAAGGGATCAGGGGTTATTTTATTCCCACAAATGTTTTTGAATTTATAAGGGTGCCACCCTGCAAATATCTTCTAGTACTAAGAAATGCAGAACCAGTGACAGCATCAAACAGAACTTCTGTTCTTTGAACTGTATAATCTCTTTTAGCCTAATGCTTTTCTTTGGCAGAGGGCTATCCCTGTGCTGCTGAAATAGTATCTACCCTCTCTTGCTTAGAGGAGAATGCCTCACATCGAAGTTAAACTGACTGAAGTCACTATAGTACTACTTTCCAAACTGAGTAAAAAGTCAGTTCATAGTTTTCAATTAAATACTATGATGTGTCCCACATATTTGCACAAAAAACCTGCTGATAGGACCTAACAGGAAACTGTTTTCAGATCCTTCCTGATTATTGATCAACAACAAGAGCCTCTGTGCAAAATGAATTTCCAAAAGACACATTTCAAAATAAAATACTTGAAAGAGGTGTCCTCATCTATCTTGCTTCTGGTTCTGAATTCAAGTATCTGTTCCTTGCAGATCACCAGTATCTTTTTTTTTTTTTTTTTTAATGTACAACACATGGCTCACGTACTGTCGCAACTCTCCTAAGAAAAGACCTCATCTTTCTGACTAAAATCCTGCTCTAGTGCAATTTGGGAACTATTTGTATTCTAATTCACTGACACTGGCTTTCCGTTCCACAACATCCAAAAAAACACTGGTCAAGTCCAAAATCAGATGACAAAACTGGACATAAATTCTGTTTTTCAACTTTCTGCTTTACTATCCCTCAAAGCACTTCAGTTTCCACATATTCCTAACCATACAAGCAAGAAACACTTTGCAGTAGAAGCTGTGATGCCTTCATAGTCATAGCACTTCAAGAATTTGATTTTTATGGAAAAGGGTCTCAAACATTATAGAACTAGAAGAGAAGCTGACATCCCTGCTTGCAGGTATATGTCAAGGTAAAAGTTCTACTAAGGTATAAAGGTGCTTAAAATCAGGCTCCAAGTTAAGGATGCAGAACTCACAAGCACAATCTTGAAACGTCAAAGGAAGGGGAGAGGTTCCCAACTTTTAGGTCCTCTCTTTTGTCAGGACATCATTACCTACCTCCCCGCACCTGCTTCAGTACTATAGCAAAGACTAGGAACACTGTGGTGGTAACAAGCTTTCTACTCTCTGGCACTGAATGCTCCTTTTTCCCACCTTCCCCAGAGCAAACTGGCTCACAGAAGGGTTGCTTCACTGAAGTATGAGCTGTTTCTTCTCCCCCAGGGCTGCACAACCTCCACAGCTCTCCCAGGCCCCACCCAGCTCCTGCATGTCCTATTCCCACAGCCACCACCTAATCCATGGAATAACTGGTTGTTAAAATGATATCGCTGTCTTGGGATTTCCCAGTTCAGCCAGCAGGTGCCAAGGAGAGGAAAATCCATGCTGAAGGAAGCAGGGTCTTTCCCAAGTTTAACCTCCAAACCAAGAAGGTGGAACCATCAGCCAAGCATGGTGGCTGATGCAGTTGCTGAATTTCCTCGGATTGCAGAAAATCCTTGGGGCTTCTCCTGCCTTAGTAGGAGTTCTGACACAGATTAATGACATGAGTACATTACAGCATTTCTGAAATCCCACAGCAGGCACCACCAGGAGCACAGACCGTATCTAGAGAAAAAAAAAAACCACCTTTGCATCCAATACAAAGTTGCACGTAATAGGTGAGGGTAGAGTAAATTGTCGGAGGCCAAGCTAAAGCCACCAAAACCAAATGTGTGTATTAGTTCCATACACCCGTGCTGACCCACACATCAGATGTACAAAGCTACAAAGTCAAGGCCACGTACATCTTTCAGTCTGCAATTCTCAAACTTTGTGCAAATTATTCTCAACAGGGCTAGTGCCACTGTACACACAAGGTAACGGAGCAACAGAGGACTTGATTCATACCTCCCTTTCACCAGGGGAAGCTTTATTCTCCAGGATTAAGTGAATATGAAACAGTAATGATTGAGAATGAGAAAATGTCATGCTGAAATAAAGGACTGCAGAGAGTTAGGACAAACAAGAATACAGCTCAGAACACGGGCTTGTAATTACCACAAGTAAGACAGTGGTATGATTATATGTTTCCTGGACCTGTAAAATGGGCTTGTGATATTATCTTTTTTAAGGGTGTGACAAGAAGCTTTTATTTAATGAAGTTTGTGAATCAAAACAGCTTTAAAATTAGTGAGTAGGACCAGGCCTGTGGAAACTCTCCCAGCTGAGGCAGTGCTTGGATGGAATAGAAAAAAATCTTTTTACCTCGCCATTGGCATCTTAAAGCAGATGGAAAAGATTGAGTAGGAGCAGTGTGGCAGGAGGAAGAGGAATAAAGGAAGAGTCACAGAAGCACAGAACTGATGCTGAAAGGGATCTCTGGAGATCAACCAGCCCAGCTCTGCTGCTCAAGCAGGGTCCCCTACAGCAGGCTGTGGAGGGCTGTGTCCTGCTGGATCTCGAGTATTTCCACAGACGGAGACTCCCTCTGGGGAACCTGCTCCAATGTTTGACCACCCTCACAGTAAAAAAGTGTTGTCTTATGTTCAGACGGAATACCATGTGTTTGCGTTTGTGCTCACTGCCTCTTGCCCTGTCACTGGGCACCACTGAGGAGAGTTTAGCTCCTTCTTCCTGTTAATGCGTAGTACTGCAGAGCACACAACTGAGCAGTCCTGGTTAATACAGGACATGAAGGCTAATCTCCAGTTTCACATTGCAAATGTGCCTAAGTCATCAACTGACAGTGCCTACCTGAAGGAGTACTGTGTCCAGCCATGTTTTGCAGATCAGCAAGGAAGAAATGTGAATCATTTGTGTTTTAATGGTTGCCTACAGCACCTTCGTTCCCATATCAGTAGAGGTAACCGAAACACCCTTGTCCCCAGGAAAGTACAGGATAAAATCCATGGAGTTTATGGAATGCACATTAAATGTATTGTTTACAAAGAGATTTGGATTCCAACTTTGTATCATCATAAAATGATTATTTAAAGAATCATTCATGCATTTGTGTTTACATTAAAATAACGGGCTATATAGCGGAGCTCTGAATCATTTCAACTTCTATAAACTTTTCCAAGCTGTCCTTCTATCACAGACAATCTGGAGAAGAAATACCTTTCTAGCCTACAGAAGTCTGCTTCCATTTTCTTGTGCAGCCACTTTTTAAAAAAAAGATGACAAAAACATTTTAGTTGTCTTTTTTCCCTTCTTTCTAAGCTTAAAACTGCTATAGATTTGACTAAGCTATTTCAAATGATAACCTCTTCAACCAGCAACTAGGAATAGGGATTTTTCAATCCAGTGTAGACCACTTTGAAGAACTTTCAAAATCATGAAAAGGAACTTACTCTGCAGTCTTGACAATGGCTGACACTATGATAAAGCTGTTATCTACCAGCAAATCACGTTGTATTGCAGACCACACTATTGACTAAACTGCATAAAGCAATTTAGCACCAGCTTAGGACCTTTATGAAACTCAGCGTCAGTGAAACCTGCATGATTTCTAGCTATGCCTTTGCCATAACCCCCAAATTTTTTGTGCTGAAGAGTAATATGCAAAATGCTCAAATGGCTTTGGCCAGAAAGAAGCAGCTTCAAACGTCTCTACGTGGCCAAGGAAATGACACTCCTAAACCCAGAGCAGTAGTCAGTGACAGGCATGCGTTCATGTGGTCATGTGGTGATGGTTCTGAGGTCAGATGACTCAGCCCCATCTAATGCATCTCACCCAAGCTCGTCTGTCAGGTGCAATACCCCACATCCCCATTACCCAAGATAAAGTAGACTTAACTGTACTTGGGTAGCCTAAACATGATTTCCACTCCACTCGACCCAGAAACAGCAACTAACGTGCAACAGAACACAAAACAGTGTGTCTGCCTTCTAAAATACAAGTATAAACCCTATCTAGGGCCTACTTGTTTTAAGTGTAGGAGGTCACACTGCTAATAATTAGACCTCAAGGGTAGGTTTCGTGTTCTATATTCAACACACTTCTTTAGCCAGTACACAGGGCTGGCAAGAAAGAGCTGAAAAAAATATCTCGGCAAACTTTATGACCTGGAGTTTCTGTGGACCTCTTCAGTCGTACCTTGGCACAGACAATAAAGCCAGCTTTTGAACCCAAACTGCCAGCATTATGCCTAAAAGACCCCAAAGAGTACTAAATGACTTACCTTTCAAAGGCACATCGAATGACAACCAAGATTAAAGCAAAAGGGATACTGAGCAGGAGATCATGAGGCTGAGGGTAATGGACATCTTCAGACTCTTCCATGTCCTCCCAGGTGATTCCCGGCGGCAGCCAGAACTCATGCTGCCATAGCCAGTCATTCAGTGAGCGTGCCATTCTGGAAGGAAGAAAGACCAGAATAAACTGAGTACAGCCTCACACGCAGAAACCTGTCAGCACAAGCCAGTGAAGCAGAGGAAGGATTACACCCTCGCTGAGGTTGCATCTGGCTGTGAAAGCAGAAGAGGTGTACCCAAGGAACTGATAACCTGCTCACAGATTTTTTTCGGGTGCTCAGTGACTGCTGACTCCTGGCACAGAATGGAGAAAAGTGCCTCAGAATTGCACAGAACATTGGTGTCATTCTCAGCAAGATGTATAGGAAAGTTTTAAGTTTAATACTGTACCTTCATAGGTTCCTTTCTACTGACCTGTCAGCTTTGTACTGTGGCAAGTCTGCTCCAGGACTGGCCGCCAGCTGTCCTTTTATATGTACATATCCTTATCTTTTAGTCTTTGATCTTTTGTATTTGTTTCTATTTACACATTGCAATGCCACTGTGGGCATGTGTGCACATGTATGCACTGTAATTCATACCATTCTGAGACTTCACCTTAAAATAATAAAAAGGAAAAAAGATCTATCTTCTGCTTTAAATGATTAAGGAAAGTTATTTCCAGGTAAGAACTTTTGTACTAAGTGGTAAGCTGGATTCCTAATGTAATTTTAAAGACCATGCCTGAAGGTGGGATTTACATACATGATCAGAGAATTTAGCAGCATAAAAGACTGCAGAAAGGGTGTAACAAAGCATTCAACACAAAAATACTGTTGCTAGATAATTCTACCTCATACACAACTATGACCTGGACTGCCCTCCAATACAGGCTGCTCATCCTAGTTAGTAACAACAAATACCGTAAAGGTCAGCTCTGAACAGAAGTCAAAAACAGACTCTGTGCAGTCACAGGAGGAGGAAAGGGGAAGGGTGTGAATGAGATGCCCATTGAGATCATCTGAACAGCACACGGGAAATGCCATCTTACGAAACCAAGGCAAAAAGCGTTTCAGAGTTTGACCTGAGTTTCATAAAGCATTTAACTCAGTGAAGGCCCAAACCCTGGCCCATTTTCTGCAAGAAGAACTGCCTAACAAATCAAAAATGAATCATGTTTGATTTTGAAGATATCTTTAATTCAGAAGTAGTTTCTTTGTTAGTTAAACTGAAGATCTGCATTATTCCAGAGTTTTACAGTCTGAGGGTTATCATCTGAATCATAATGTCTTTTCTTGATTTGGTCTTTATTATTAACCTCAATATGTCTTTTGACCTAAGTATAACAGGGAAGAACAGCACCCTATTTCTTCAAGTTTAACTCTCAGTTCTCCTGGAGCATGCCGACAAAGCTGATTACAAATATAAGTGTAATTGATACCAAGTGGATGCAAACTTTCTGTCCATTTATGATACACAAAACAGGAAAACACTTTCTCCTTTTCCCCAAAGAAAAAGGAAACCCATCTTATTAAAAATACATTCTTTTCCTCCTCCCCACATTCCCAGATTTCAGCTTCTGGTACCAAAACCCACAACATAAAAATACCTCCTACAAATCAAGAGCCTGATATACTGCAGAGCTGCAAACAAAAGATGTGGCAGTAAGGCTAATACCTGATTTCACTAGCACCAAAAAGAACATCCAGGTATTTTACCATCTTTCAATTTTACAATAACCACAGTATTTTCTTTCTGGCACAGCTTCTGGATCTTTGGAAACTGGCTTTCTCCTCTTTCCAGGCTGTTCTCCATTCCTTCTGCTAGCTCTCCTTCCAGGGCAATATCTGGACAAAAACCATTGGCACATAAAACTAAGATAAACAGGGTTTATAGACTCTTCAAATTCTGCTTTAAGAGCCTGACAATCAAGATGCAACCGTTTTTACTTTGCCTGCCAAATCTCAAGTCTCTTCAAACTCTCTGGGGCCTACAGTATAACCTAATCTCCCCCATCAAGGCTGTTTTTAGGTGGGAACATCTGCTACCCACTATCTGCCTGCTTTTCCTCTGGCAGGGCTGTAGGATCCTTCAGCGCTAGTTCCCTTTCCGTCTTGCCTTTGGTGAATCAGCAAAGGCACCTGCAGCCAGGACCAGGGGAGAGTGGTGACAGGGCTCGTTGTACATTAAAAAGAGAGAAGCTAGCTGAAGCACACACACATACCTGCTAGGGAAAGCTTTCCAGACTACTCAATAAACATGCTATTAACCAATGTAGCTCCATTTGTGTTACACAGACACAAGCTCAGGGGACAGACTGGCTACTGTGCTGAACCTCAGAGCCTCGGTGAACCATGTTTTCAGGATGTCCCCGAGTCTCCTCTAGACTGTGTGAACACAGGTTTCTGTATAAAACTCTACAGTCACAGAGCAGAAATTGTCTATGTAGAAGCAAACTGTGTGAATATAGACTTAGTCTACAAGGAATTCAACACACTGTCACTATGAAACATGGTGGCCATGTTCCAAAATGGCTTGTGCACTTCGGACAGGTACTGGATACTAGCTTAGAAAAGTCAGATAACCTAAGTGAGGTATATGAACTACAAAGACCTTTACAAGGCATGGAAGACACTAACCTTAAAAGCGTTGGTAAACTTTCTTAGCTATTAAAAATCTCAGCTCTTGTCAGGGAAAGCATCAGGACATCAGGAATACCTAAGATAACTATAGGGAGAAATTACACTTCCTCCTTGTCTCAGCTCTTCAGAAAACATTTCTTCAGTACTACAGGGTTATCCCACAGTGCAGAGACAGCCAGCACAACAGGGAAAGCTGTCATTACACAACCACGGATTCTCCCTCCAGAACTCTATGTATCTGGCAGCAACACAAAAAGATGCAACACATGCTTGTTGGCAGCAGCTGAACTCTGCCAAGGGCTCTTTGTAGGGACTATATAAAATAAGTCTTCCAATTTGCTTTGGGGGAATACTCTTAGATTCAAAGTGCTAAGGAAGTAGACAGCCATTATCTAATCTACTCCCATGTGCAAACTATATGTAGTCAGGATCACCTTCCTGGGAGATTTCTGTATCTCTGCAGCTAGCTTTATACATCACAAAAATATAGAAAAGGGTACAGTATGAAGCACCACATTTATCTTTGCAATTTACACAGGCCAAGTTCCCAAGTCGAAGCAGCTGGAAAGCTGAAGACAACAGTGTGTCTAAAATGCCCTTTGAGCACCCACAGAAAAGCATGTGGGCCCATTTCTTTCTCAGAAGTTCTTTATGCCTCATAGAGCGTCCTGCGTTATTAGTTGTAGTTTTGTAATAATACACAAGACGAAGCTCTCCAGCTCTGAGTTCAAGTTAGAGAGAGACAGCCTCTCACATAAAGAAGAGTTCAATAAGAACAAAGGAAAAAACCAACACTACAAAACACTGACACTAAACAGATCAGCATTAGGATTTCACAGATAGTAAATGCTGGAAGAACAGCAGTAAGTTTGTCACACAAGATACAGGTAAGGATGACATCAAGAATAAAGAAGTATTGCAGCTGTGTCATGGGGACAGGGAGGACAAGGCTGTGGCACTTATTGAGCCTATACTGTGACAGGATCAGGTACTCAATATATAATTCAACAGAGCTCCTTTAAATTGACATAGCTAAAAGGTTTCAAAGCACCTGGACTATGTGCAGGCCCGCAGCCCTGTCCACTGTATTTACTTTGTTAAATCCTGCTTTTCCCCAAAGTTTTTTTTTTTTTTTTTTTTAAACTTAGTGGTTTTATCTGAATCCTTAGAGTTACAAAGGTCTCTGCTGCCAGGTTGCCCTGAGCTGCTCCAAGGAACGCTGAGATTGCTGTGCTGGCCAGTGGGAACGCGCTGGCAGCATCTGCCCGCTGCAGCAGAGAGCAGCACTGCAGGGCTCCCGACACCCTCAGCCAGAGATCAGGAGCACTGCTGTACTAAAATCCCTTAGGGACATCTTTATATACAGTTTCACTTTCAAAGCAGAACTGTTTGGGAAGAAGCACAGCATTGAGCTAGAAAGGTCACTCGTTGTCTCACAGGTAAAATGGCTAAGCAGGTTTACCCAGAAAACATAACTGTTGCCTACATTTTCAAAGAGTTATTGTGCTGCTTCACTTAACAGAAACTATTCGCAAGCTAGACATTAATGTATAGGTACATGAATACTCATGTAAATTTACATATGTGAATATAGGAGATAAGGGAGGAGGAGAAACAGAGAGAGAGAAAAGACTTACGAGTCTTTTAAAGAACTGGGTAATTACCCTCTCACTCTGAAGAAGACTGGGTGCAGTGATCGGCCCTGCAGTTTACAGCTACTGTGTTACACTGGGCATCACTGCCTCAGCCACTGATCACTGCTTACACTGTTAAGATAACGTAAAGATCCAAAATAAAAGGTTACACCAGAGTTCTCAATTTGCTCAATTTTTAAAACAAGAAAAAGAGCCACAGTTTTTTTTAAAAACGGCTTACACCGAAGGTTTTAATTTGCTTTTTGACTAACCCAGTATCCCTTTCCCCAACTCTCCTTCCCCTGCCTCGCCCTTAGCACAGCAGACCCTGCTAACATTGATGATCACATCAATGGTCCTTTTGGTCTTTACTGTAGGAATTCTGACCCCAATAGCACAGAACTTCCAACTTCTTTCGCTATGTTGTTTCCTCCTCCTCTAACTCAGGAAGTTCTCCGGAATTAAGTTCACGAACAGCCAAGACTTCACTGAGCCACTTCCAGCTCTTTGCTATGACAGGCAACAATAATCCCTTCAATAAGGGTATCATGCTGTATTAGAGGTGCCTCAATGCTTTTGCATCATGCTAGAAAGCTGTTCCTAAACCCTCTGATGGGTACAAAATAACCACAAGGAAGAACTGTAATGCTATTTGGTTTTGCATAATGCTTTTTGGTTTGGGTTTCACCACAAACAAGTTGTTCTTACTGTTTATAGAGCAATACTTTTCTCTCATCGTTCATTGTCTAGGCTGAACAAGTCCACTGCTTCTAATCCTCTCTGCATGGTATATAGCTAATACAACTAGCTAGAGCCAGAGAAACGGAAAATGTATTTTGCAAATTCCTCTGATTAGATCCTGTTTCTGAACAGGATCTCTGAGAGGAGCAACTGGCATTAACATCTGCATTTTTTAATACAAATTTCTGCTGTTAGTCCCCAAATACACAACTCTGCACACTGTGCTATTCAAGGTCACATCGTTCCTCTTACTTTGGCTACGAAGGCCTTCCAGTTCTTGTTTACACCAGAGATAGTCTATTGTCTGCAGGTGGATTATCCAGGCTTTTAGTCGGCAAGTCCACAGATACAAACATCCCCAAAGTGGCTCTGGGCCAAGCCGTATAGGTCTGCCAAGGCTTATTAGCTTAAGTGCAGCATCATGCTAACGACATCACTGCCAGCACCAACACAGGTATTCCTGCAGAAGACTTCCTGGTATAGCCAGTTTTCCCAGGACTTAATCAACCAACAGCAGCACAGTACTGCCACAGGGGAAATTATTAGTTAATGTGGAAGCATACCACCGTAAGGATGCAGTTACACTGCTTCTCCATTCAAGTTGCTTTACTTTTTCCATGTGGCTATGGCTGAAATAATTAAAACCAAGTCTCTTAAATCTTGGTACGCAACAAAATTGAGAGGCTTGTCCTGTCTTTCTGAGAAGCAGCTAGGGTCAGGAAACAGAGCATTCTGCATATTTATAAAGGTTCCCTGTTATTTCAATTTGTATTATAGTTCTACTGTGGTCCATACTTCCTTGGTTTGGGTTAAGACTGCAAATTATGCATTTGAACCTTTAACTAATTTTGCTAAGAAATCAAATATTCAAGAATTCCATGGGTAAATTCTCTCCTGATAGCTCTTCTAGGCAGTTTTTTACCTATTTAATACTTCTCATAGTCCTGATGTCTTCTAATTTAACTAGAACCAGCTGTTACAGGTACACAAGAGATGTTACAAGTTCAGACATGAAGTTTACTGCATTTCTCTTATGCAGATACAAATAATTTTAACAAAGAAACTCAGATTAACGTGATATAGGATATTTTTTGAACACCCATATTATGTTTAATCTCATAATCTCAGTCTGCAAGGGTTTTTTGTCTTTTTTTGTAAAAACTTCACACTAAAGATCACACTACTGTGATTACAGTTGCTGGGATAATTTTATCTTCATACATTTTTCATACATTTTTCTAACATATATCAAATATTGTTACTAAAGATTTGGTAAAGTTTATAGGTAAAAAAAAAATCTTTGCTCCAAAATTCTTAATTACTTGTACCATTATTTTCAGCATGCTGAGACAGCTATTAGCTAGTTCCAGTCTCCTGCCCGAAGGGAATACATTAACCTTCTCAAATTTCACTTCAGCTTTGATATGTTCATTTCCATTTCCTCATCCCTGTTAGCTATTCTGGCGTCACACCTGCTTTCTGATATTGTCTTATCCATAACAACATTTCCTTTGCCTGAGATCCCTCTCTTTCCCTATCCCTCTGTTGGTTTTTCACAATTTGAAGGCTTTTCTTATCATCGAGCAAATTTAAGCATGGATGGACAGTGTCCAAGGGACTCAGCTGAAATTTAAGAATAAAGAAAAATGCCTCTCTACTAATGTACTTCCATGGCAAATAAAAACAACCAACACCACAAAAAAAACCAAAACAACCAACAAAAAAACCCTCGCTTTCCTTAAAGTCCCAGTCCATGAACCACTTATTCACTGTCACCCTCTTGGGATGCCGCCTTCTTACTCTGTTAACGTAACTTTCCTACAAAACCCACCACCCTCTACACCTCCACTTCTTTGAACTTCTTTTGGAGATTATTATAAGCCTGCTTGCTCTGGCCATAACTGATGTAGAATCTCTAATCATGTGGGTGGATTCTGGTATCAATCTTGGGTATAAATTTCTATTTATGTGCAGCTAATTCTGCTTTATTCCTCCTCTGTTCCCCAGATTTCTCATCTCTTTCTCTTGTGATTCTGAGTGTCCTTCCCTTTTCCCTAAAATCACAACTTCTGACAGAATCTCTCCTTTGTTTTTGCATGAAATAAGACTTTTTTCCAACTCTGACTAGTAGTGAAAGAAACAAAACCACAGCCTCCTTTCCTTTGTAATCATCAGACTATGTTCTCCAGGCTTATTCTCCTCATCCAGACTTTGTTCTCCACATCCTCTTCTTTGGAAGCTGGCTGAAAATTTGAAATTATTTGTTTCTCCACAAATGACCAGTTATCCTCAACTTCCCTGCTTTCAGATGTTCTCCTCACTTAGATACACCAGTTGACATGTCCTCTTAAATTATTTCATGTCTGCTGCCCACCAAAGAATAAATTAATCTTGCAATTCTTCAACTTTCTCAAGGAACTTCTCACTATTTGTTTACTTCCACTACTAGTCCAACAGATTGTTGATTCTTAAAAGCAGAAAGGCAAAACTCACTTCCACTACCCCCTGACAAAAAAACCCCAAACATCTCTTTTCAGCTCACTGGGAGAACTGGGTTGCTCAGCCTTGGCCTTAGATTTTCCAGCTTTTCACCAACATTAACCCTATCTCATACTTTGGTGCAGGCTGGTCACGTGTTGCTCTGTTGAAAGGCAACAATTTTCATGTACACCCTCTTTTGGGAGACCTCCGTCCCAGAAAGAGCATAAAATGCCCAAAGATTAGAAGCTGCAAACAGAAGTCCATCCACCAAGCAAACAAACTTGCTCACCCACATCTCCAGTGAACATCTTCCTTACCCCACAGAAATTACTTATTAAGTTCCATACCTTGTGCTCTGCTTGCCAGCTCCTTTGTTGCCAGGCTGCTCTGAGCGCCGAGCCCGTGGCTCCCAAGCAGCCTGCCAGCTCTGACTGCCAGCACAAGTTTCAGGCTGATGTCACTCATCCACGTCAGAATGCAAATCAGACAGCGCTCACTCCATCATCCCTCACTGAGGGGGATGAATACAACTCCTTGGTTTTGCTCAGTAAAAAACAAGTACTGGTTTAACCAGTTAAAAACAAGGCCAGAAAAGGCACCAAGTACCTCTGGCTTCACCATGTCTTTGGTCAGGAGGTACTCAGAGCAGGGAGCCCAAATTTTTGTTAGGCTTCCCCTTGCCACCAACGTTCTTAAAGAAGCCGTCATTCCAGCTGAGCTCTCTGTCTCCATTCTGTTACACTCAGGCAACACTTCTACATTCCTTCTGGCCATCCATCCCCACCTCCATCTTCCCTCTGTTTGAGCTCAATCAGCAGTTACATGTTCATCCCTGCTGGCTTCCTACCACTTTTGTTTGCCTTCTTGCACGTCAGGATGGACTACACTTGTGCTTGGAGGAGGCTGTCCTGGAAAATCAACCAGCCGTCTGAGCCCCTTTGCCTGCCAAGACAGGCTCCCATGAGACCCTGCCAAGCAGATCCCTGAACAAGCCAAAACCAACCCTCCTGAAATTTAAGAAAAACCCAAGAACTTACATGCATATTTTGAAATGCTACGTCTGTTTCTGCCATAGTCCTCCTCCAGGAACCTGGAGATGCTTCCCTATGAAGGCTGAAGAAACCTGGGTTGAACTGCAGCACCTGTTGTCAGACTAATCTCAAAAATAAAGAGCTTTGCTAAGTTAGCAGTGTAAAAAGCAATAGAGACAAAAGCTGAAGACCTCTGCAGGCTCTATCTGGCACCTACCCCATGGCTGTATTATTAAATGAAGTAACCATTCCTTTATTACTTCCAGGGCAGGGTGAGGTAATGTAAACCGTGTTGTCCTGACACTTGGGAACAATCAGTGTTCTGCTACTGAATGCTAACTCTGTAAACAAAAAAAAATTCAACAAAAAACCACTGGAGACTGCATGCTGATTGTTTTGGTAAGGCACAAGAACACCATGTTCTACCATCACTGTAAAAAATCTACAGACCATACTACATCTTACTAAGAACATCAGACACAACTAGGGTCCAAGTAAGGCAACTGAGGCATCCAAAGTAGCAGCTAGAAAATGTCCATAATGACATGTATATTCCGATCTACATGTTTCTTGAGAGAGTACAAATGTAAAATGCAAGGAGGATGCACCTACAAAATCCAAACAAATTACTCAGCAATTTCTTTGGATTTTTTTCCTTCATTCTTTCTTCTAATACCTGCTATTTCCTCCAGTGTCACTGTAGAAATAGCAATCATGGGCTGACATCACTTGATAGAACTGAGGAAAAAAAATCAAGTTATTGGCCTCAGGCCACAGTGAGCTAAGAATTCATGTTGGAAGACCACAACAAGAAATCGAGGAAGCTTACTTCCACCTGAACTGCTCATCTTTCCTGTCTCTAAATTCATCAGAAGCAAACCAAGCAAGAGTCAGGCAGTCTTAATGAGACCTCCTCCTTCAAACCCAGTTAAGAGACAGTAAAAAACTGCTAAAAAGCTCTTTAAGCAGCAACTTTTCAACTGGTTATCACTATCCTTGTTACTCAATAATCATATATCAGGCCTCAAAAAGTTTAATTCTAATTTAAAAACTGGGAAAAATAAAAAGCAGGTAGTAGGTTCAAGTTTTGAAGCCATACTCAAGTCACATTGAAGTCACACAGCTCTCTATAAAGCCTCTTTCATATAAGCTCATGGGACAATGCAAGGCTTATCCGATGAATTACCTGATTCTTCAGCCCTTTCAAAGCATAACTATTCCTAAATAGTTGTACGGTTCTGGTCTCATGGCCCTCTCCTAATCTGTCCTCTAAGAATCACCCTTGGCAAGCCCTTCTATTACCTTCCAGGACAGCTCTTCCTCTTCTGCTCTGCCACCTCTGGCAATGCGCTTAATTCCACAGTTTGTAGCAGCCCTCAGAAGCTCTTCATCCCTATTTTCACCTGGAGTTCCTACTTTCCTAAGTCCAAAGCTTCACCATTGCTCCATATTTGTACAGTCAATCCCTACAGTGAGTTGTTACCCTTGTATCTCTCCCACAAATGGGCCATTTCCTCAGAGACGTGTTTTCTAACTTATCACACCAGCTACCAAGTGCATTCAGCGAAGTGAAGCACTGAACTCCTGAACTGCTAATCTTAGGTCAAAATGAGAGAATCAGTTGTGATAAATAAGGAAGACAAAGGGACAGATGTGCATGATTTCTCTGCCGCAAATCCAGGAAAGATAAAACATCAAAGTGGAACTGGATCATCCTGAATGCCAACACAGACTAGAAAAGGTGCTTATCTCTCAGTTGGGATGAATCTCTTTGCATGAAGTTGAGGGAGGCTTCCTATATTACAACCTAGTACACATGCAGAGCACGACTTCTCATGCAATCCTTGTTCTCTTCCTTCGTGCAGGAAACACGCAGGCTTTAATTACTTTGTTTGAGCTGGCTTTGAATTTCAGTATCAACGGTTCCATCAGTTTCCCAGGTATTTGTTCCCACAAACTCCCCAGGCTGTTCCAAAGCTTGGAGAAAAAAAAAAATTAGTCTAAAATCAAGATTTTTTTAAAATGATACTTATATCTCTAAAACTTGTGTGAGTTATTTCAAAACACAAAAATAAAAACCTTATCTGAGAATAACATCTACATTCCCAACATTACTGCAAAAGCAAATTATATTAAAAACATTAAGAAAAAGCAACAAAGATTTCCCTTTCTCCAAGTTACAAGAATAGTGACTCACTTTTCACAATCATTACTGCTTAATGACTAATGCAATCTATCATATGATGATGGTTATTTTAAAAAAAAAACTGAATATGAATTATTCTTGATTATCACAGATAACTTAAAAGCCCTGTAATATGGAAGCTTATAAAGCAGAATGTAAAACTCAGGTTCTTTCAGCATGCACCACCCTTCTCTGTTCTTTGCTGGAATAGGATCTAACACCAACAGTATCTGTCTACAACTGAGCTTTACCTACTGCATAAACAAATCACTATGGGACAGGGTATTATTTGTCATGATACTGAAAGCTGGAACCACACCATATTATTTATCCAGCAATTTTGGTGTTAGGGGATGGTTTCTGAATTTGACGGACAATGGGACCACTTTAACGAGCTATCTGCCGAATGTGGAGAGTGCTCATCTCAGACAGCTCAGCGCAGGTGGTCGTCTTGGTCCTCTCCTTAACATGGTCACTCCTTAAGCTACAGATTCTGCTTCCTGCTCTGCAAACGAGAAGTCCCTGCGTCATGGTGTGAGGGGACAGTGACAGATAACACAAACACCACATTTATTCCACACTGGGCCAACCTCTCTAGAATACAAATATTAATTTATCTTCACTGAAGGCAGTTGTTCTGCCCTGCCTGGGGACAATCACGCCTACACCAGCTGCAGTGGGGGAGTGTGCCAGCCCTGAACATGGACAGAGTGACAGCCACAGCCATTTGGATCTCCCTGCACAATGTAAGCATCTCTGGCTCTCGCAGCACAGCCCTGATTCGTACTGGCTGAGCTCAGAGTTTATTTTTAAAATACAGATACTAAGGGTCACTTTCTCCTTGCTTCAATTCACCACAAATATCTTTACAAGAAAAATCACACAGAAATTATTATTTTGGGAATTCTGCCTTCATGCTTTTACTTCAGCATGATCTCTAAACAGAAATATTCCTCTGATCTTTTCTTTAACGACATTAAACACAAACTCTGACATAACATCCTTTGAATCCTCCAGAAGGAGGCATCTTTCATATACACATGAAGAAAGACAAATGAACAATAAGGAAGCAGTTGCTCGAAAAGCTCTGATAGTACCTCAGGGGTAAAAATAACAGCGGTTATTAAAAAAAACCCCTAACCTGAACACATCTTGTAATTTACCTTTTTCAAGTTTTTTTTTTGTTGTTTTGCTTTATTTATCTTGATTCAAAGCCTTGGCACTTGTTGGGTTAGAAGGCATATGCCATATCAGTGTCTGTGGCCATCTGTGCAACAACCTCACAAAGCAAAATATTTTAACTGACTTTTGAAAACAAAGAAATTTTTGCTATCAAAACCAATTTTGGTAAAAGCTGAATCAATCTTTATGTTAATGGAATTACTGCAGCTGGTCCTCTTCGAGCATATTTCCTATTTTTTCAAATGAAATCTACTCTTGAATTAATTAAAACTAAAGCATATTGGAAAAAGGAGTAAGGAACATGCACTGGATTCCTGACGTTGCTGTGTAATTATGGACAAACATGCTGAGGTGTACTCCTCAGTAAAAATGAATACACCACAAAAATTACCCCCAACAGAACAAACAGCCTTCACAGGATTTTCAAAACTGCAAAAATGACATTTGATTTCTCATTACTTTAGAAGAACTTGTCATAGAATGCCACTGGAAGTAAACATCAAACCTTCAATACAGATATACTAAAGGTTAATATGTGCATACGATAGAGACCCACAATAAAATGAAAGCCTTTATTTGAAAGAGGGTGGTCAACGACATGGAACAAAGGCTTGATACGTGCAAAGTATTTCAGCAATCTGTGGAAAACATCCTACAGCTGGAGGGTCAGCGTGCAAGACCTGGACAACCACTGAGTCACATCCTGAGTGGGAGGAGAGTAGCTCTGTCTTATTCCACTGATGGCAAGGATGCAACTGGTGGTGAGCGCCGCTCTGCATGACTCAAGCCCTTTACAGGCAGCTTTGCACCAGCCATGAGTCTGGGTTCAGCTCCTGGAAATGATGTATTGCACTGCAATGAAAATGGTGACATAATTCTAAACCTGTGACATGTTCAATTACTCTATTAACTAGAATTAGGATAATTTATTTCAATAGTATGAAATAATAGCATGATTTTGGTTTTCTAAAGAGTAAGTTCTTGTATGAGACACTGAGTCTTGGCTTGCCCTTTCTTTTTTAGGTGAAGGCATGGGATTTCTCCTACAGGGAAGAAATCTGGAATGGACATTAGATACACAAGCAGGGGATAAAAAACAGAGCAATCACAACAACACATAAGCTATCATGACCCTGGAAATCTTATTACCCTTTTGTTCTTATCAGCAGGCTCTAAATTCACAGCTAAAGTAGAGCCAGTTCAAAACTGTACTTCCCTCTTTAAATTGGATTTTAATGTGTAATTGTCATGTCATACCAACGTTTGGATGCATCCAAAGAGTTCAAATTCTAAAAAAAAATGTGGTTTTCCAGGTAGTGCTGTGAGATACTAAATTTTCAGATTTTCAGAGAACGAGTACATGTTAGTTACAGCCCACAGTATAAAAAAATCAAGACAGACTGTTTGTTTTGACTTGTGGATGTTAGTCCTTTGAGATTCTATGGTCTCATTTCTTATAAGTTTGCCTTCTCCTGAACAAAGCCAAAGACTGCAGCAAAGGCAACCACAGCGAGGGAAGAAACAAGCGTGTTTCCTTTAAGATTATATCAATGGGTGGAGAGATTAACTACAATCCTTAAAATGAAACTGCTGCTCCTTCCAGTGTGAAGATTCCCCTGCTGAGAACTCCTTGTAACTTAGAGCCAGTGTAAACCAATACTGCCATCAAAGACTAGACTCTGGCCTCCGCCCATTTCTGACCAGCACTTCCGCATCACTGCCACTACCTTCCCATACTCAATACGAGAATTTGTGAGGCTTCACAGAGAACCAGGCTGACAAAAAGATTTGGGTTAAAACTTAAACTTGTTTTCTTTTTACTTGGGATTGATTTTACCCCACGTCGGTTCCTCAGTGCAGTTTGTGCAGGCTTGATGCAAGGTACAAGAGATAAGCACAACTGCCTTGGGGTTGGCCAAGGTGCTCCTTCTTCCCTCTACAGAAACACAGCTTAAGTTCATCAAACTGTAGTTGCAGAAAATGCCTCCATTGGGCTCAGGTGTCCAACTGCTACACCATACCTGGAAATATCTGGATTCAAGTCATCAAGTCCTTACTGGCCTTTGCAAAAGAACCTGAAAAAAGAACCCCAAACATAAAATTAAGCCTAAATATATTACATATGCGGCCCAAAGCAATTTCTGAGTGTACACATGCAACTAACTTGCATCACATCACATAAAACATTCTGTGCCCGTGTTTCTCCCGTATTTCTCTTGAGGGTGAGTACCAAGCTTGTAAAACTTTCCCCTACTCATCTTACACCTGAAAACAGTAGTATAGGATAACAATATAGCGGCATTTTACTCTCTTGCAGAGAAATTGGCTATGAATTATGATCTGAAGTATCCCCGAGAGATCTTTTGATTAAAACAACAGCTTTCAAAGTCTTGACAAATTGTTATAACCTGGATACATGGCAACCCAGCTACTACAGATCAGAGGTCATATCCTTCCATCTGCTGCAAGCGGTGGTGACAAACCAAACTCTTCTATACTAGTTCTATGTGCAGTGCTCACCAGAAAGAGAAGTTCCATGGTTGTAAACTTCCTTTGAAGAAAAGGAAGCAAAGCTCAGAAGTATGCCTAGACGGCCGTAGCCTTGCCACCTGTGGCTGTATTGACTCATTTACCATAATCACTATTCAAAAGTAGAAATAACTGGTTTGCAGTTTGATTTTCTGTGTATTGAACCCATATATGCCGCTTCCTAGAACCAGAGAACGCTAAAATGCATGACCTACAGAGGCTTTCAGTTCCTTCCCTGGCATGTGAAGTATTGTTCTCTGCTGTAAACATTTCAGAAAAGAAAAATTTATCTGCATGTATGTACCCAAAAGCATTTTTCCTCCAAAAGCTCTGCAGGGAAGAGTTTAGAATACTAGAGAAACCAGTGTTGTAATACAGAATAAAAATTCAGAAAAACAGTATTAATTTTCTTGAGAGATACATATCAAAGGACAAAAAGCAATCAGACTTTCCTGACACCTTTCGGCTTCTTGAGCCCTCTTGGGCTCATGAATATAATCAAAGATCCTCATCAGCTGCCTTTCAGAAAAAATCTCAATTGCAGGAATGACTGATATAGCTGGTTTTGTGTTTACTGGACACTGCCAGGTCTATAAAAATTGTCTGTTGTAATATTGATTCTTCAGAGCTTGTGCCCTCCTTTAGAACAGATGCCATTTAAGATCTGCACTCAAAGGGGTATCAGAAAACTGTAAGTAGCCTTCAAAACCACAATAAAGAAACCTTCCATCAAGCTGATGACCTCATGAAGAGAACAAAAAGAACTCCCTCAAGTGGAGGTTTTAAAAAGAAGCTTTCTTTAGCTCTATTTCTGCCAAAAAGAGTGCATATTAGAAATCTGAACATTTAAAGTCTGTAATGACCTCTGCACAAGTACACAACCTCAGGGCTTCACAGTTCAGCAAGGTCAGTGTCCTCTTGCAGGACTTGGGAGGTAAGAATAGACAGATTAGACATCCCCAAGCACCACCACTGATCTCTCGGTCTCGTTAGAGTTAGGTCTCCCCAAACACTGTACACGAATGTGAGAAAAGGGCGCCAACTCAGAAGGGACATTATAATTTTGATTAAAACTGAAATACAGCATTAGCTCCTCAAGCAAAGCCTGCAGAGTTGGCAGCAGAAATATAATCTTTGCCACATGTGAACAGAGAAGCCGAGTCTCTCCGAATTACCTGTGTGATAGCCTGCAAAAATAATTCCAGTTTCTGTGGATTTAGGTGGACGGACTATAACAGAAGAATAATGCAATAATCATTTTTCATTGCAGGTATTTGTTCTCCTTCCTGCCTGGAAGCAGCTATCCACTCTCTGCTTTATGTCCTTAATATAACTCTAATGAGATGGGAACTAGCTTAAGAAAATTAATATTTTATATGAATTTCACCAGATTCTAACAGCTAATAACCCAGAACAGGTATTCCTCACTCAGCAGCATTGATTCCAGGTAAAAAGCACTTTTGGCTTAACATCAGATGCACTTTCCAATTTTGCCAGCTTTGCTATGTGGAACACAAGCATCTCACAAAGTCTGTTATCTTCCAACATACAACATTAGGTTAACAACATAAAAGCTTTCTTTTTAAAAAAGAAAACAGAAATTAGGAAAAAGCTCCACTGCACTTTAAGTCTCCCCAGTACCTTGATAAACCTGAGCTTGTAGATACCTCAATCAACCAGCACAGTCTCACATCTCACAAGCAGTTGTGCCTGTTGGCCAAAGGAGAGATCGGCTCCTTTGGAAGAAAAACATCACCATGTTTGTCCTCTTAAACAGACCTTCCACCTGGCTCTTGCAAAACACCTCATAAAACTTCACATTACACTTGCAAAACAAGGAATTACCTTTAGATACTGATAAATGATGTAGATAGATAAGCAAGCATTTTCAAATCTGGCTAGCCAAAATTCAGATGTCTGACTTCACATGAAGGATCATTATCTATCCCAGAAACACTCACCTCATGCTCTGACACCTGATTTTAGTTTTACTCAGCTGCCAGTGCTTCCTGCAACCTACCACCCATTGTGGCTTTAAATTATTCCAGAAGTGGAATCTGCCATCCAGCATTTGGCTTGGGTTTTTTGAACAACTTTAACCTGAGATGATTTTTTTTCCTTATACTAATTGAATTGTGTCCATTACACAAGAAGAATCATAAGCACAAACATATTCTTTCAGCCTTCTAGCCAGTTTTACCATCCTTTTCTTTGGGAACAGTTTTCATTGCCAGCAAGAAATCCTCCCTCAATTTCACCATTTTTCATGCGAAGAGTTAAGAGTGAAGTACCGAAGACTCAACTAAGAGCTCCCTACGGGAGGTCAGAATGGCCGCTTGGCGCTCGAGGCTGCAGACAGCCCAGTGTCAGCCTGTTCCTGGGCTAATTTCACCCCTGCGCCGCGGACACTCCTCCGGGAGCGCCGCGCCACGGACCGGCCCTTCTCCTCCGGGAGAGCCCGCCCGGCCCCTTCCCCACCCCGCCGGGTGCCCCGCGGCGAGCGGGAGCCCGCTCCTGGCAGTTCTGCCCTCAGAGTACGGCTTCCCCGGGCGGGTACCGCCATGAGGAGCCGGTCCTCGAAAGCCCATTCCCGCCCCGGCTCCTACAGACCGGGCGGCTGCCCTCGCCCTCGGCACCGCTCACAGCCCAGGCGCCACCAGCCCCCGGGCCCGCCGCCTCTCCGGCACCTCCCGGGCACTGCCTGCTCCCCCGGTATCCCCGCCGCCGCCGCCGCCCCCGCTCCGCCGGTGTCCCCGGACTCTCCCTTGCCCTCCCGGCACCGCCAGCCCCGCGGGCTCCCTCCCACCCTTACCTCACCCGCCGCCCGCCTTCTCACCTCCGGACCTCGCCCGCCGCGGCGGCGCCGGCCCGCTCCCCGCTGAGACCCGCGCCGCCTCCGGCCTCTGCGCGCCTCGGGCGGAGCGAGGAGGAGGAGGCGGCGGCC
>JAOXJK010000014.1:1547100-1560931 GCA_025774025.1 Xenus cinereus
C
The DNA here is from genome assembly GCA_025774025.1 of Xenus cinereus. Classification (NCBI taxonomy): domain Eukaryota; kingdom Metazoa; phylum Chordata; class Aves; order Charadriiformes; family Scolopacidae; genus Xenus; species Xenus cinereus. Next base: position 1,547,102 of record JAOXJK010000014.1, read on the forward strand.
TCTCAGCCCCCCCTCCCAGCAGAGGGGCTCCAGCCCTCCCAGCATCTCCACGGCCTCCTCTGGCCCCGCTCCAACAGCTCTACATCCTTCCTCTGCTGAGAACTCCAGCAGCTTTACCTGAGATTGTCTGAATTATTATTTTTTTTCCTATAATTTGCACTAGCGACAACTGTTGCTGCCTCCAAAGGAGCGCTACAACCTGCCCCGTCTGACCCATCAAAGTGTGCAGGAATCAAAGCTTCGGTGCCTGTAAAAATCAGGTCAGTTTAAAAAACACAAGAGATGAAGAACAGGATCACACCAGACTCTTCTGCCCCAGTACTTCACACCCTCGAGCTGTCAGCGCTGACGGAGCGGGTACACAACAGGGACACTGGGGACACAGGACGGGCAGGACAGGCCCTTGCTGGTGCCCACCACAAAAACCCCACCACAGAGTGGCATTAGAAATGATTTCTGACCTCCTCCAGAGTTTTTTTTTTGGATGGGATTCCTCTGACCTGCCCCAAGACAGCAGCATTCAGAGCTGGGGACACCCACGTCACAGTTCTGGGTCCACATAAACCCGGTGGGTCTTCTAAAAGGACTATCTAGAAAGCCAAAAAATTAACTTTGTTTTGAAAGTTTATTGGATCATCTTGACACAAAATCATTACAGCAGCTTGTGGTATGTTGTTTTCTTTTTCTTTTTTTTTTTCTTTTTTTCTCCAAGGGAATGTTGATAGCAAATAAATTTGTGAATGTAACACATCATACAGGTTCAAAATTCTAGAATCACTGCACAGGATTCCGTAAGAGAAGACTCTACATGCTAAAGTGACAGTTTTCATCCATGAATTAAAAAAAAAACAAAGAAACAAACCCACTAATTGAGGAACGTTATCCTTTAAGACAATTGTAATATGTTCAGTTTCTAATACACAAACTGCCTGACCAGGGGAGGTTGACCGATACCAGACCCCACCGCTTCCCCGGCAGCGAGACCCGCTGCAGCCCAGTCCCTGCGGCGCCGGGTGACGAAGCTGGTCCTGGCCACGGAACCACGGGAGAGCCGTGGGGAAAATCCCCCACTTTGGGAAGGGCGTGAAGGGCACGAGACACGCTGAAAGCACAGGACATTCACCCAAAAGACCAACGCTTTATCCCCTTCCCTGCAGAGGGTTTCAGTTCAGCTCTGCCGGGCACTGGTGACACTCGGGCACTGGTGACACCCGTCAGGGTGGTGGCGGTGCTGGAGAAGTGCACAGCCACCCGTCCCCTCCCCGGGGACGCTTTTGGGAAGAGCCACCGACAGCTCTCGCCCCGAGCCCCAAAGCAAAACCGTTCAAGCGTGTGCTCAGATTGCTGGGTATGGAACAGCAAGTAAGAGAAATGGGGAAAAGAAATTAAAGAAAAAAAAATCAAAAGTAAGATATTTCGGAGAAGGGCATCAACCAAGCATCTCTAAAGGACCCAGCGACATCCCCTTTTCCAGTCAGTGATTCCGAAAGGTTTCAATAGTGCAGAAAGGGCTTCACTTTGTAAACCCTCCCCTTCTCCCCTCTAAGGTCACCCGCTCCAGGGGCTGCAGCCTCCCCCCACCCTCCTCCCAGGGACGGTTCTGCTGCCAGGGCAGGGCCAGGGGACACCATGGGGACAAGCGAGACAGCTCCGATGTCACAGCACAGAGGGAGGGGACGGGGCTGCACCCAAACTGTTCCCAGTCCAAGAGGGTACAGCGTGGGCGTCTCTAACCGGGTAGTGGTCAACCTCGGGCGGTGAGCAAAATGATAACAGACAAAGCAGGAACAGACCCCTTTGGATTTCCAGTTTTCGTGCTACACCCCAGCTCGTCGGGAATGTGAAATCAAAGCGGACTCGTAAAACACACGGGCAGAGACTGTTCAAAGGGGAGAGGCAGGAGAGGCTCCGCTCGCGAGGGCGGTCAACGGGAGCAGAGAACCAAGCAGTAACACTTCAGGCACTCACGCTCCGCTCTTCCAGCCGACACCAACAGGAGGTTAAGGCTCAAGGCAACTACTATAAACAGAAACTCAAAACATCCCGTCTCTCTCAGGGCTCATTTGGATTAGCTCAAGGAGATGGAGGATGCTTATATGCTGATCACAATAGATCTTGAGATAATAATAATAATAATAAATCATATTTAAAAAAAAAAAACCAAAAAAAAAGAGGCCTTCAGGTCCAGCACCAGCCTCTGCTAGAAATATACAACTACAGCAGCCCTGAAGATTTATTCCATGGCTAAGGATCAAGTCAACCTTCCCTGGCAATAAGCACAAGCAACACACTCTGTGCTACTGTTGATAAACTTCTGCTTCGTCCACCGTCCCCCGCAGATGGCAAGGGATCACCATGAGCTGCTGAATAAATAGCGTCCCTCCCTCCCTTCCTCCCTTCTCCAGTCACGTCACCAGGATCTCTTTGGGCTAGAAAGGGTTAACACCACAGTTTGTAAAAAGTTTGGAAATAAAAAGGTAACATACAGCCTTAAAATGTCTAAACTGCAAACAATGGTGGAGTTAACTGAAAAAGCACGTGCCCCAGGATAGTACATGCGTACGAGGGAGAAACTTAACACTTGGGTCTGCTCGTCTTTACACGTTAGGTGTGTTTCTTGTAGTTGGAGTATTTTGTAAGGAATATTCAGCACTTGGACAATGTCTCTTTCATCTCATCCAACAAGTTGCTAAGCAGGGTGGAATCATTGCATTTCCCATCTACGGATACAGAGTTCTCTCCCTGGGAAAGAGAAAAAAAAAAAAAATCAGAAATCCATTAGTTCCTGTTTTAAGCAGGGACAATTTTACTCCCAGCCAAGCTCAGGGACTGGGAACAGCCAGTGGAACAAAGTGGGATGAGCCCAGAGGTCGGTTCGGGGAAGCCACCAGTGCTGCCACCACCCACCAGGTACACGCTGGGTGACAGAGAGTCTCTGGGGAGTTATGAGCTTGAGAGAGCTGCTGGATGGGCCAGATGAATTAATCCCCCCCGGTACCCAGGATGATTTAGACAGGAATATTTCCCCCTTTCTGATAAGGCAGGAAAGACGGTGGATTTAGGCTCTCTCAGGTCCTGTTTCAGAGGGTTACAACGTTCTTACCTTTTTTACCAGTAGGCAGACGTGATGGCCTTGGATAGAACGGCTGTACATTGATGCACACGAATCAACGCGTTCCACAACTATAAAGAAAGCAGGAGTTTTCATTCAGTGGGACAACTTTGCTTCCTGCGGACAGGCCCTGCTGCTTTGTCTGGCCTCAGGGAACAGAAGCTCCTACTGAGCGAGGGGAGGAGGACATCAGGGTTAAGATGATGTACGTGCCTGGCTCCTATCTGGCTATTTCACAATAATGAGGTTAGTCATCTGTCTTTTGAGCAAGTTGCAAATGTTTTGTGGCAAAAATGCTGATCAGAGCCTAGATCTCTTCCCCAGAAATACTTCCAGTGAGGCAATGTCTAACACGTACACCAGAGCATGATGAAACAGCCGTTTGTTTTGCTTCAGCCAGAACTTGTGCTTTAATTAATAAGCCCAAACTTGAATAGCTCAGGCTCCCCCTTGCTGACACGAAGCACTGGGGGATGAGGCTGAAGCACTGAAGATCAAGCACACCCTCCAGGGACCAGCTACAGCCCCGACTGTAAGACGCTGCTCCCGTGACACCTGCCACGTGCCTTGCTGGGCTGGAGGAAAGCTGCAGGGACGCCAGGAGAGTTCATTTTGAAGATCATTGCATGTTTTGAGCATACCAATGGATTATTAAAACCATAAGAAAAACCCTCCTCTCCCACATTTATTTAATCTGGACATTACCTGCTTCTGTGGCTGCTGAGGCCACGGGGCGCTGCACTTGCCAAGCACAGCAGAAATTTTAGAATACAGAATTTTGCAGAAGGTTCTGCATGGAGGAAGACTCACCTGAAAAATGATGATGAAAACAGATCTTTGCCAGTAGATGTTGGAAAGAAATGCTAATTCCATCTACTTTAATAGAACTCATGTGCAGATCTCCAGACTCTAAGAGCTTGGCAAAAGCATCACTGCAAAACAGGAAGGAAAGTAAACACTCATACTAGAAATTCAAGTGTAAGTTGCCACATTAGCCCCATGCAGACGTTGAGGCGCCTCAGGATGCAGAACTTTAAGTACTACCAAGCTCCAGGAAAAAGGGTTTACAGCAAATACAGGAACTGTACTCCAGAAACCACTGGAGCGCCCTGCGACCTCAACCAGAGCTCCTTCCACACCGCTGCCAGCCCACAGGGCGTACAGCTCCTTCTTCAGAATCCCCTGAAATAAGTTGCTGGATGTATTTTACCAGTCAAACATCACCCGAGAGAACTGAACTGTAACCAAAGCAGTCACAAGCAGCCAAAGTCGAAAGCATGCTGCGGGTCTCGCAGCGACAGCCGGCAGCCAAAGCTCAGCTTCACATGGGCGGCGAAAGCACCGATGTCGTGCTCCCTAAATGGCACTTACCTATAGCAAGGCGTCGTGATCAAGTATGAAGCGCAACTGAAGTGCAATTTGAAATCTAGTTTTTCATGGGTTGAACCTTCATCATTCTGCAACAGGTCAAAGGAAAGGAGATGAATGGGAGCCCCAAGGCAGCAAGAGGAGGCACCACCCCCACCTACCAAACAGGCCCCGATGGAGACTTTAGGGCTCAATTCCCTCTGATATACCCAGGCTGGGCCTGAAGGATCAGCCCGAGAACGACCATCAGGTCAGTCAGAGACAAGATTCGGGCAGTCAGGCTGATACGCACACCTAGAGCGGCTAAGGGACACCACTGGAGGGATCTGGCTGCGTTTCGGATTGTGCTCTGCTAAAAATCTATCGAGCAGCTAATTTAAACTAACACTTGGAGATGTGATTTTACAGTTCACCATTTCCCAAGTAAAATAATAAATTACAACTCCCAGATTCTTAGGTACTGAAAATAGGACTAATATGCTATTTTTAAGAAACCCTTAAAATAGAGATAACGGCTGACTCAGAAGTAGCCACAATTGTCTCCATTCACTTCCTTCCAGCTGTTCACGCAGCTCCTTCATTAATAATTTTACTGAAATAAGATTAGAAACCCACATAGTCTCATACAGGTCAATGCTTATTAAACAGTGCCTTCAGCTGACCTCACTCTTATTCTGGGTTTCCATCCTTATTCACTCTATCTAATTCTTATCACTACTTTGCCAGCCTTGTACCAGGCAGCAGTATCCAACCCCTCCTTGGGTAACCGGGATGGCTCTGGGTGGCATCTCTCCGGGATGGTTGACTCCTCTCCCCGGCAGAGGCACCACCGCAGTGACATTCTAGCTGACAACATGACACGTTTCAGGCTGCGCTGCTCACGCACTGCCAGGAATGACAATCTGGGACATGCTTACGCAGTAATCGGGGACACTCTTCGCACAAGATGTCATGTGAAAATACTTCTCACATCACAGAATGGGCTGGTGCAGCAGAGATGAAATGATGCCTAAAAAAAGCTCTAAAGCAGTGCCTTCCACCCAAGTCAAGCTCCCTTACGCAGTTCCAAAGGAAGCAGAAGCACAGAGTTTAAAGCTGCACTTACTTTGACTATAAAGGACAGTGTTCCTTTTAACTTCTGAGCCATAACAATACTCTGAAGTGTAAACACAAACTGGGCTTCATTAGAGATTCCTAGCGTGAAGAGAGGAGAGGGAGAAGTCAGAAAATGGTTTCCAGATCTAATTAATGGTTAGATTAAACGATCGGTAGCAGCTAAGCTTTAAGTACCAACTAGTTTTGAACCAAGTTTGAAGTTTTCCACGTAGCTGGAATAGAATTATGCGCACGATTCCTGCTGTGAATTAACTGTGTTACAGCATTTAGCTCCTGGGTCTCAGAAAAGCAGCAGCGAGAGCTGGCAGCTGGGAGAGGTTATCGAGTGAGGGCCTGGGCAAAGGATGACACAGCCACAATACATTTGTATAAGGGGAAAATATACACCTTCCCAAGCAGTTTTTCAGAACTAATTCACATTCTAATGTTTCTATGCTTTTCTTGTAACATACCAGTCTGTGTCAAGAGCTGCCTTATGTAGCATGAAAAAAAAAATACCCCACTGCTTTTCACGGGGGATCAAAATGCTCCCTGAAGCCTTCTGTGAGCTGCTTCAGCATTCAGATTAACTCTTTGGCAAAGGAAGCGAAATTTGAGCAGCTCAGCAATTCGACTGCACTATTGTACTATATATGAAGCCATTATGCTTCATCTCTGTGTCTAACATTTCTCAAGGGCTCAGCTCCCCAGCAAAATAAGCACACGCTTATCGCAAACTTTCACTGCATATGGCCTCTGCCATTAAAACAGAAAGACAATATCTCAAGAATAAATCCACAGCAGATTCTAACAGTTCAAGAACCTATAGCTTTGTTTCATTTTAAATTTCATAGCAAACTCCTCAGGAATTGGGGTTCATTGGCGATGCTGGCACGCTCGGGGATGTGCCCGCCTGCAGGTACCTGAAAAAGGAACTTGGGCATTTGGAATTCAGCCCTACGTTACAGGCTTTGCTCTTGCCATACAGAGCCACCTGTGCTTATAGCCAGCTGTAAGGAGGTTTGTCCTCTCCAGTGAACTGTGCGAAAGCCCAGGGGACACTCAGGCAGAGAGGGACATGTCTTTCTGGCAAACAGCGAGCAGCAAGAAGTTCAAACACTTCTTTCCACGGGAGGGCAGTGCAGGACTAGAATCACACTCCAAGAACCCTGTGCAAAGCAGCGCGTACCAGGGGGGAGCTGGAAGGGCACAGGGATCCCGTCGTGTACTGATGATCCTTCTGGACGGAGCATTTTAGTGTTGAGAGAGTCCAGGACATTTAGTTCCATGCTCTTAAGGAAGCTAGTGCTTTTGTTTTCAAAGATAACAGAGACAGTAACTTGACTATCATTCTGGAGGTTTCCTTGAATATCGTAGGTCTGCAAATGAAGGGAAAAAAGAATAATCACAAGAGAGATTCAGAAACTTCAAACAGGAGAGTACCAGAACAAAACACAGCATCAGAATAAAGCAAGCTTCAAAAAAAAAAAAAAGTCAATTGGTACAGCCACAGTGTAATGAAAAGCACACTGGTGATCAGCTCCACAGTACTGCTAAAGAGTGGGAAAATATCAACTTAAGTACTTAAGTGGGATATCCAAAGGAATGGAAACGGAGCTATGTTTCTACCATCCTTGGATTTAAACAGTTCTTCATTTAAGTGTTGTCTACATAAAGTCGCTAGAGTATCCCCAGCACACCCTCTCCTTTCTTAGAGAGCACAAAAAGAGAAGACATCTGGATTTGAATCCAAAAAACTCACCATTTTAATGTACGAATTTTCAGCAAGAAGGCGGTAACTGGACATAGGCTGAAAAGCAAGCAAAAAAAAAAATAATCATTGTCACAATATAACTAATTTCTCTGAAAAGCGCTGTCACTCTCCTTCCTCCCAGAGCAGTTTAGCTCCTGCCTTTCCCCGAGGCCAGCGCTGCCCACGCACGGCTACTCACTGGTAGTGGTTCATCATCTAGTGTTCCATTCTGCACCGACTCTGTCGTCTCCTCCTCGCTGTGATGACTCTTCTTTTTGGATTTCTTTTTATCCTTTGATTTCTCTTCTTTCTCCTTCTTGTGCTTTTTCTTCTTATGCTTGGAGGATTTCTACCAAGAAGAACAAGAAACTACAAGAAACCCTTAAAGAAAACCCTGCATTTCCATCATGATCCCTCTACCCATCTTCCGACTCTGACTCCCACTCTACGCAGCCTTCTGGCTGACTGAAGGTGGTTTCTTACTACTGCAGAGACCCACAAAAGAGCTCCCATTCCCTAAACCCCAACCAACGTTCTGTGCCGAATCCCAGTAAACTCTTGCTCCCCCCTCAGATGACAACACCTTAACCCAAAGCAGCCCGGGATTGGCAAAAGGCCAAATCTCTTCAAACACGTTGGAAGCTCAGCTTTAAAACTGCCACCTGACCACTGGCTCAAGGAACAGCCAAACCTCTTATTATTAAGTGTTTTGAGCTCCTCAAGGGCGTAACATAGAATCATAGAATGGTTTGGGTTGGAAGGGACCTTAAGGATCATCGAGTTCCAACCCCCTGCCCTGGGCAGGGACACCTCCCACCACACCACGTTGCTCCAAGCCCCCTCCAACCTGCCCTTGAACCCCTCCAGGGATGGGGCAGCCACAGCTTCTCTGGCCAACCTGGGCCAGGCTCTCACCACCCTCACACCAAACAAGGTCTTCCCCACATCTCAGCTCCATCTCCCCTCTTGCAGGGTCAAACCCTTCCCCCTCATCCCCTTCTCTGATCAAGAGTTCCTTCCCATCACAGAGTCCCTCCCAGTATCCCACTGCCCCCTGCAGGTGGTCGCTACACTGACCAGGATGCTGTTGGTAATTCCCATGTGCTTCTTTGTAAGGAACATGAAACACGAGGAGAAAATGGCCATGGGTATCAGCAACTTAAACCACTTACCTTTCCTTCATCATCCTCCTCCTCATCATCTCGCTCTTCCCTTTCTTCCTTTTTCACCTCTTGAGTCTCAGCCACAACAGTAGCACCCGCTTCAGGCTCGCTCTGAGTAGATTATGATTAAATTAGATCACGAGCAGAAGGTTTATGACACTAATGGAACGCACTGAAACCACCGAATCCCACACCAAAAGAAATCTCAACAGTGACACTCCCCCCCATCAACTGTGACTTCAAAGATGACATCAGACCAACGTGGTATCAAGCCTTGTGTTTTATGCCTCCGAAACCCAGCAAATATGATCACCCGAGGACAAGATATAAAAGATTTCCTCCGAGGAATCCATCCCCTTCTACTCCCTGTCTCTTCCTCTAAAATCCCCCATCAAAATTCAAGAGACTGTGTCTCTCACGTCTATTAATGTTGCTAGTGTCCAGCTCACAGTAGGAAATAAAACCACACAAGACTACAATATTAAAAACCACCACCAATATTAAAATTCACCAAGGCCATAGTTGCATCTGTAGATGCATCCATTGATCTGTGCAGCAGAATGAGCCTGAAACCTCCCATTAATCTGTAACTGGGGAGATAAAATGTCATTGCTCCACAGCAATGAGCTGAGGAGATGAAGCCGATCTCCCCCTCTCTCCTGCTGCATGACAAAGACTCTGGTCACAGCTGAGATGCCATCATGAGAAGTTTCCCATGACGGGGTAAGATGCCTACCTGCGGCTGGGTTGTGGAAGCAGCCGGTGGAGCTGTGGAGAGCCAGAAATCCAAGTCTTCCCCCTGAATTTCAAGAGAAACCAAAACCATTATGGTTGTTTTGATACCATTCTTTAAAAAATAAAAATCATCAATTAAATTAAAAACTTAAGTTTTCATGGAAACGCATCACTGCAGAGTGCTCATACCCAGATGCTGCAATACATTTTAGGAGTGAATAGTTCAGAAAGCTTCACCTCAGCCTTTGGGTGCTTCCAAACCCGGACACAGCTGAGAGTGACTGAAATTACCCTCATATCCCAGTATCCACAGGCACCAAAGCACATTGGCTGCATCTCAGAGGAAAAGTGTGTCTCTGCAGAGTGGGCAACAGGAAGGATACTTAAATCTTTAGAGTAACTGACAACTAATGTCAGGTTTTAAAACTGAAACGTTCTGAAGTACATGGGGAACAGGAGGAAGAACAAAAGTGAGTTCCAGATATTTCGCTAAAGAGTTCCCCATTGTAAGAACAGGTAAAATATCAGTAAACTCAAATTCCAAATCCAGTCTGGAAGATCTGCTGTGTAGGCTGCAGTTAAGCTGAAAGCCGGTAACTTCTGAGGCTAAGTAAATCTTATTTTTATTAACAGAAATCTTTAAATACCTGCTTTTATGGCTGTAAAAAAAATAAGGAAATAAAGGTTGAAAACATTCAGTTGTTTAAATTGTCAAATGTGACTGTTCCTACACAAAAAAACACAGCAATAAATATGGCTGATAACAGCAGTTTTGAAAATAAAGCATACCTTCTTTGCTTCTTCCTCCTCCACTACTTTTTTCTCTTTCTTCTTGCCTTTGTCTCTCTCTTTTTCTTTGTGTTTCTTTTCCTTCTTTTTGGGTTTCTTGCTCTTCTTCTCTACTAGGGGAGCTTCAGAATCCGGTGACTTTAGGGTCTCAACGTTTCTGTGCCTCTGCACTGGCAGCTTCTCACTGTCTGCTAAGGGTCTTCAAAACAAAGAGAGACCATTACAGACCATTCCCCTTCTGCAAACAGCCTCCCTTGGCTCAGCTTATCCTGCTGGACATCCAAGACAAGGTAGGCTTTGTTTTTAAAGAGTTGGGACCCAAATTCTTAACTCGGCACATACTTTTGTACCCGAAGTTTATTTATATAATTGCAGACACTGCCCTCGTGGGTTAGAAGTTAATAGAGAGGTTTTGAAGGTGACCAAAAGCCAAGCTCCTGCTGATGCCTGATCCCTCGTGAAAGGGGTAACTATAGACTCGTGGGCTGGGTTACACCTCCAGAGGAGTAACACACAGCAACACGCTGCCTTTCTGGGAAACCACTCTCTGAGGAGGAGTAAAGACAGAAAACAGCAGGGAGCATTTGCAACGGTATGGAGATTCAAGCAGTGCAATGACAGCACGGCTCAAGCAGCGCCCCCCAAGGGCATGGGTTTTCTTTATTGGTGAATAGATCACTTCAACTGGAAATGATTTTAAGCAATAAATTGATTCATTTTGGAAGTTCACGCCATGAATCTGTACTCTACCATCACATTTTAAAAGCTGTGTTTACATTCAGATACCTATTTCTAAAAAGCACGAGTAGTTCAGATTTACACTGTGTCCCAAATCCATTATTGGGAAAAAACCACCACAGGCATTTCTCCCTTCTTGTCAAACAAGAATGTCCTCTTTCTTGTCCAGAAATCAGCGGGACATTCACTGATTGCTGCATCTTCTATTTCTACAGCATTTACTTAACATTAATTTTCATGTTTGAGCAGCAAACACCCGTTCAGGAAGATTTCTAATGGTCTTCCCTACCTCCATTATTTATTTTTTTTTGGCTTATATTGCATAAAGAATCAGACCCAATTAATTTTTTACTTTGAAGCAGACAGTGTAAGGGCAGGATGGACCCCCCCATCTGTCTGAAGAGTAAGCAGACCTCATCTTCAAGCTATTTCACATACACCTGTACGGGGAACAGGGATCAGCGCTGAAAGTCAACCATGAAATAAACTCACACTAATCTGAGGGTCAATTATTTCAATCGGTTCACCGCCCTTCAAGTATTTACACCGTCCACTGGAATCAACCAACCTGACTAAGAAGGTCAAGCACTCGGCAACGTGTTCTTACCTGGAAGGCTTCCCTGAAACCAGACTGCGTGTGAGCGTGACACAGAGAGAGCAGTGCAAGCACCGAGAGAGAGAGAGAGGACAGAGACATGAGAACACGTGAGAGGAGAGCACAGCGACTTGGACGAAACGGCAGGAGAATGGATGGAAACAATACAAAAGTCCAGAGGTGCCTCCTGCAGCACAGCGCTCCAACCGCTCTGCTCAGCATTCTCTACGCTGCTGAGGCTTCTCATGCAAATGCGAGGTCTATAGTCAGAAAATAATTTCCTTTTAATACATTTGTCCCCTGCAGACTCAGAAAAATGTGACCAGGAGTTTTTCAGAAACTGTTCTTTAACTTTTTAAAAATGGTACATCACTTTTTTGCAAGGTACCTACAGATTTGAGAATTGCAGAGAACAGCACAGATTTTAAAGTATCAGAGAGAAAAAGAGATACTACACACACACACCTGCACAGTCTTCAAAACTTTACAGGAGGCATCCATGGACCATAAATCAGCAATTTTATCACACAGCATGCAGGGATTCAGAGCCTGTGCTGTAAACAGCTCCAGGAGCTGAATGGGCACCAGACCCTGGTCAAAATCACAATATGCAGCTCGCTCAGTCATACTAGAACAACATTTTTCAACGGTGGCACCACACTGAATGACCACAGGGCAACGGGAATGCTACACACTGGCTGTTACTGGTCAAGTTATCACAAGACAGAGCATAGAGGCTTGTGGTGCATACAGGGGCTGAGACGAACACTGATGCAGGTCACACTCGGTGCCAAGGCAGGTTAGATCAGGAGATGCTGGAAGACCCACAAGCTCAGATTCGCTCTCCCACACCCGATCCCAGTGCACTGCCTACGCTTTCACACTCCATTCTGGTGCACAAACAGATACCCCACCCTCCTAAACCCCCGCCACTGCGGCTGCTCAGCTTTTACCGTCCACACTGCAGCAGGAACCCACACCTGGACAATCACTGAAGGTTACAGCCAAGGCATCACCTGGTCTTTTCACCTTTTCACCTACTGGACTGTAGACAGTGCCTTTGTCTGTTCAGCCCCAGACCTGCCCCCATGTGTTGTGGTCAGCGATCGAGTACATTCGCACACAAACCCATCACTTACTTATCCAGATCTATGTCAAGCGCCTTATACGGGTCGTTGGGATCTTTGTCATCTTCATCACTGGGCAAAGCGTTCTGCAGGAGAGATAAAGAGAGCAGCCACTGAAGAACTGAACCACAAGCGATTTCCAAACTAAACCCCTACAATCCCCCAAACCAGTTTTTTTAAAACTTAACCCTTGCACAGGCAGCCTGCAGCCGGGGACGGGAAGTTATTGGAACAACTTTAACGCAACATCTAGTTACAAGATTAATTTAGAACAGAAACCCATTCTTCATAAATGGCAGGATTTGAATTGCTGCTCTTCGGTTTTGATTAAAGGAAATTTTAGGAACAAATACATATTACATCATTAGCATGCGCAATTAATTATAATCAGCTGCAAACCTGCTGACTAGGCAGCAAGTTAGCGTCAAAGTGAAGCAGCAGAGCATAATAAATGAAGTGACTATTTGGACAGCATTACTTTTATAGCAGAGATGCATATTGCTTGGTTTACGTTTGGTTTTACAGTTGTTTTTTTTACAGCTTCAGTGGCAATTTTTGTCTTTTTGTGCACAAAAAGACAATTTTTCCTCCTGCAAAGAACAGCTTAAGAGCACCTCAGTCATTTCTCAAACAGCTTGGCAAGAAAACAGTGCTCACGAACTGCAACAACACAGACTAGCTGGCGATTCCTGGGGGGAAATCTTTCCAGAAGAGCACACAGACAAACCCCACAACTCACACCACCAACCAAAGCTACCGACCTCTGGCATCTCTTCTGTTATGATATCGACGTGGTGAGCTGGAGCGATGTCCTCCTCGCTCTCTGTGTGCAGAGAGTTATGACGATGGTGTTTACCTCTCTTCTCCTTTTTCTGTTTTTTCTTTTTCTTGTCTTTCTCCAGTTTCTGTTTGTGTCTTCGCTCTTCTTCCAGTTTCACATACTGGTCAGACATTGGCATTCCTGCGGAGGAAGCCAAACCGCTTTCAGACAGTGATCACCAAAGCAGTATGTTCAGCGAGACACTTGCTTGGAGCTTCTCAGAATGAGAAGGGTCCCCACCTCTCTCTGTTCCATATTATCTCACACACACCCCCTCCTACAGCAGCTTACCATCCCAGACAGATCTCTATCCTGCTCCTGGAGTCTTGTCCACATTAACTGGATTACAAAGAGCAGCTAAACATTGATATTTTAAGTAGAATTGGTGCCATTGTTGTACTCATGGCCTCCTGGCCTGTGTCAGGAACAGTCTGGTGAGCAGGACTTGGGAGATGATCATACTGGGCACTGGTGAGGCCCCACCTCGAGGGCTGGGTCCAGTTTTGGGCCCCTCACCACAAAAAAGACATTGAGG
>JAOXJK010000014.1:1583428-1593757 GCA_025774025.1 Xenus cinereus
TGAAAGCTATTCATTTCCAATAGCCTCAAAGAAGCTGTACTCTTATCTCAACCATATACCATCTTCTGGAGCCAATGGAAGAAAAACTCACATTCTTACCACTGAGGGTTACAGTCCAACACCAAACATAGAGAATCCTCCACCAAAGTCCTCGTCAGGATCCAGGCTCAGTCACTGGATCTGCTGTGAGATTCAAACCTGTCCCTCACTGCAACAGCCGAGTGATTTCCACCCAGATGAAACAGCAAAATGTCAGAGAACATTAGTCCCTACATCTCTGGCACTTTCAGGGTTAAATACAGTGTTTTAAGGAAAGAATGATTAACAGTGAGTGCCACAAGGAGCAAGGTATGATCTGACATAAACACATAACTACACCATTCTAAACCAGAAAAAAAATGAAACTGAAACAAGCACAAAATAAGACACTTCTTTTGTATTAAGCACTGTAGGGTTTATCTTTTCTGTAGCACTTTAAGACATATGCCTGCCATTGACTCCGTGAAATCACACATGAGCACGAGCACATGACGATCTCACATGAGAGGAAGATGCCTCTCTGCTCCAGCTTCCAGAAAAACAGCAGCAACAGCCCCTCCCTTTTTTTTTTAAAATTTAATTTTTTTTTTTTTTTGGGATGATGTTAAGAAATACTACCTGGGGAACGGGAGCCACGTGACGCGGCCACCATGGTTAACAGCAAATGGAGTTAAACCACAGACACCCCACGGAGGTGAAGCAACTTTGGAATTTGTTTGTGCCTCAGGCAGCAGATGCTGTTCCAAGCGCAGGGCACATCGGCTGCCACCTCCCAGCTTAGGAACAAGACTGGAAAGAAACACCTCAAAAGCAGTACTTCATGTTAAAAACCAGCACTGAACGAGTCAAGTAGAATTTACACACCTATAACTGACTACAGTACCTGAAACACAAGCATCGTATCACGACAGCACAGGATAAATCAACTGAAGTAAGAGCCAAGAGCATAAAAAGGTGAAACGTGCTGCTTTCCGCACAGCGCTAAGCACAGGGGATCTTAACTTCTGCCGTACGTAACTAAAAATAAGATATTACTTAAATACTGTAGAAAAAGCTATTTGTGATAAGTAAGAAGATCCTTCGTTAGGACTACTCCGTGGCTGAATAAAAAGAGAATTCCGAGGCACATGCTATCTCGCGACGAACTCCACTAAAGCCATAAACCAAGCAGGGCAGATAAGCCCGTAGCAGAATAAAAGCAATAACTGAGAAATCACACAATATTCATTTAAGCAGTTTTGCGGCAGCCAAAATAACACGGCGCAGGGGGTGGTCAGGTGCAATAAAGAGCTCAGAAAACATGTTAGGACTTGAAAGGCGTTTTGAAAAGCCGAACTTACCTTTCACTCAGCTGCTGATAAACAGCCTGGCCAGACGTGTTTGAACACGTCTCAGTTTCCTACCCAGCTTTCCAGGGATTTATACACTCCTCTTGTAGTTACCTTGAAATCCCAGACCAATGTACTGTTCTCATCAGTGATGAATGCTGGAGCCATGAAGGGGAACCTTTGCCATTTCATCTGCAGCAGTTTTCTTCTACGTTATTTATTAGAAACGTGATGCCAGCCTCCTTGGCCAAACGACGCCAATGGAGGGACGTGAAAAGTCAATTTACACTTTTGCCTTTTCTTAATGTTTACTGAAATTATATATTCTGGCCGAAATTTGGCACGATGCATCTATCTATCCTAAACTGATTCATAACAGATACAGTTCGGTGATGCTTTTTGTCAGTGTTAGGTTGATGGTTGGAACTTGATGACCTGAAAGGTCCCTTCCAACCAAGGCAATTCTACAATTCTATGATTCTATAAACCAATACAAACCTTTGAAGCTTATTTTGAAAATTCAGAGAGATGCTAAGCAAGTACTGTACACCCATAGCAGCCACTAAACAACCCCAAACCAGCACAGGCACTGTAGAAACACACATACACTCTTCTGAACAGGTATGTAACAGAGAAGGGACTGCATTTCAGAGAAGAAGCAGAAGCAGAATAGCAGGTGCCCATCTGAAGTGACTCCAAGGCAGTGCCAAGCCAAGGCTGCCCCGGACCCCCCAAGCACCGTGGCATCTCTCCAGCAACGGGGTGTTCCTGCCCCCTCCCAAGGATAGCATCATTCCATGGTTTACCCAAAGACAAGTGAAGCATTTCCCATGAAACAGCACCTACGTGGGAAGCTGGAGCGATGGAAGCCATCCTGGTCCACCTCCCCAGGCCGAGATGCCAACAATTCAGTGGGTATTAGATAGCAAAACCCAACCCAGTCCAACCCAACCCAGTAAGCAAGGCTTTAGACACGTGTCTTAGTATAGCTCCAGGCTGATCAGTCCCTTAACACACACGTCTCCAGCCTGATCGCAGTATTTGTTAATTTAATTGCACGGCAAATAAACAATCCTCAGGGGCCTGCGCTAAATCATACCTGAGCAGGCAACTTTTAAGACCAGAAAGATGCGTCAGATAAAAGTGCTGATCCCTGCAAATGCGAGATGTGCTCAAAATTGTGTTTTTATATAACTATGCAAAAAGCTATGCAAGTACTCTCACAGTAGATTTTTCAATTTGCTAGTTCCAGATCCGTTTCTGTGCATCATTTCAGGCTTCGACAAAGCAAGTTCCTTCTAAGGAACTAAAGTAGCTGTTGTTTCCGAGACTCAGCTGACTGGAATTAGTTCAGAGGGAACCATCACAATAAAAACAATGCTTAATGATGTATTAATCGTATATAAACATGTAACACTGAAAATATTACAAAGATGGAACACTGATTTATGCAAAGCCATGAGGGTTGCTCAGTTATGGAAAGGTAAGAAGGACAATGAAGAAAAAGACGGTTCGTGGCCATCGCTGACTTCTTTAATTCAGTACAAATATTTGTGTAATTAAAGTAAATTTGTTCACCTACTCCCTGCTGTACAATCACACCACTGGCTTTAAACAAACATCCACTCCCGGAGGCCGGGGCTCGTCACACCGCGGTAGCGGCAGCGAGAGATTCTCTGCAGTTGAGTTTGCCATGAAGATCGAGCCCACTGGAAGAAAGCTCCAACACACCCACATCGATACCTACTTCCCTTTACACAGCTTTTAACATCCCCGTCTCTCAGTGAAAGCGAACAGGTTTGAACATCTAGGTCATAAAAGAAACAACAATAAAAAGGAAATAGCAAATATAAAATCTAGCCCTCGACTATGAGGTCTACAAACTCCATGTGGTCTACCACACGGTACGGTAGTACGAATCAGTATGAACCAGTATGAACCTACATTTTTCCACGCTCAGTTACACTTCAGAATCCAACAGGACTCGGAAGTATGGTCAGTTATTCCTTACATATGTTTCCTATTTAAAAAAGCACTCGACCGCCTTTATGAGCTACTAACACTACCACTAACCATGTTATTTTTTGCACCTTACACATATATCTTTATACTTCCTGCCACCTGGATTTAAGTGGACTCCCCTGTAGATTATGAAGCATTTCTATTTTTCAGCATGAATGATCAGGTTGGGTTTTTTTTAATAACCTAAGGAACACAAACACCTCTTTGTAAGTGGTCCCATGACTCGGTCTTTCCGATGCATGTCGTTTAATGCTTCCCTTGCTGCTCTTCACATCCCACCAGGAATGGGACACGCTACCAAAGAAAACTTCTGAGTGAAAAACCTAAAGGTACTCTTTGTACACCCAAATACATTCACTAACCCACATGGCAGAGGAAGAGGTTTTTTTAAGTCACTTTTGTGGACACTGACGACATTAGAGGAAATCACAAAAGGCCCCATTTTCTGCACTCAGCGCTGGGACAAAGAGAGAAGCATCAAAAAATCAGCTCTCTGAAGATGACCTCGGTGCAGAAATGTAGTTATCTTTATTCTATGTTGATTTTTCTGGCCGTTCTTCTACCAGCCTCGCAAAAGGTGCAGCGTATGGACCGCTCCATTTCTCAGGACGAGGTACCAGAAAGCTCTTCCTCTCCCCTGGACCTGCCTGGGCAGAATTTTCACTTACACAATTGAGAAAGGGATGTGTCTGGAGCGTTTCAAACCCTCAAAAGAGACGGCTACGAGAGGATCTGGACTGGGAACAAAGGTATTAGCCCCACTTATGCCACAGTCAATTAAGTAATATTTAACACAGGAGAAAGCAAGAAGCTAATGAAAGGCAGCACTAATGCAAAGCCTCAGCTGCTCTGTGCTTGTAATCACACAAGAAAAAGCCCACGGCTTGGCTCGTGTTCCGTGGCTCCAGGCCCTTCGTTTTCCGTGACACAGCAGGTACAGCGGGGACACTCTTACTCTGGGCCTTGTCACCTCGGAGGCCACTACTGGTCTGCTTCGTCACCAATTGCTGCGAGGTCCTTACCCAACCCTCTTCTGTGTATTGTTTCTATTTCCGACTTTGTCTTTTCCAGCGATTCACACGCTCAAAGAATTAACAATAGCAACTCCAGAGCCACTTGAAAGTGGGTGGAATAATGAGCTCCCTTCAACGATATTAACACACATATGACAAGCTGTAAGTGAGGGAGCGTCAGTGACTGAAAGAGCTGGCTGTCATCAATGAGCTGCACCGCACGCTGCCCAGCGCTCGGGCTGCTTCTTCAGTCTTGGGCACCAACAAGCTTTTTAGCATTCCTCAAAAATTCCCCAGTGACGTTCCACCCCACATCCTTTCCCGTTAGACACTAACACTCCAGAGTGGCCAGAGGCCAAGCTGTCAGGAGAGCACAGCGCTAGATGGTTTTCAGCCTCGTTGATGACAGGCTGCACCCAAATCTGTTTAAAGATTCCTCAAAACTCCCAAGGGCATCATTTCATCGGAAAACATGTCAAAGAAATACCTGGAAGCGTGCAGTTGAGCGCAGCACTCCTTTATTAAGGGGAAAAGGTGTTTTTTAACAATACAAGTCCACTGTCCTTAGGTAACAGTCAGTAAGAAGTGAGAACACACTGCCAGTTTGGTGTAAGCCTGGTCTTTCTGAGCAGAGAAATACATATTTCACAGCACGGACACTCCACACACCTCTCCTTTAGCATTATATTATCAACCGAAATAGATTTTTTTTTTCCCAGACAGAAACACTGAATTGCTCCTTTCGCTCCTTCAACTTGCTTCTGTACAAAACAACTTCTCAAATGCAAACCAGCAATGAGATACTTATCACTGAACACTTCACAAGAAAATGTGAATTTTTTAAAAATCGCTTTTTCCTGCAAGTATTGATTGCCAAAACCATGAAGCGCTCATCCTGGCTCACAGGCAGCAGATTCTCTGAAAGAAGAAGGAGGCAATTTTCTCAAGTTACAGGAGAAATGCGCAGACATTTCACACAGGACTTTTTTTTAACCCCTTCTCCATCAAAGGCACTTGAAACGGAGAGTCTGAACAGGACAACACATCACTCATTTCACATCTCTGTTTCTGGTATTCTATCATCTCAGTTTTATGAAGGAACCTCTCTCCATGGCATCTGACAGCAGCTTCCTTGTTGGGACCAACAAACTTCTTAACTACAAATGCAAAACACTGCGCAAGAGCCAAGCAGCATCAAAGGATTATCCCCTTCCTTTATCTCAGTCAGGAGAATACCCTTAAACAGAAATAATTTCTCAGTTTGGAATATCTGGGAAAAACATCCGTTCTACTTTTAACGGCCTCTGGTAGCAGCCACTCCCCCCGTGAGCTGCGTCGTAGCACATCCATAAAAAGTAGGCACAAAGTGGGAGAAGATATTCCATAGGGTACAAACCCACCTAATCGCAGTGCTTTCACTATCAAGAAGATTTGTCTTCCAAACCAAAGAGAGAATGAGATATTAGTGAATGAGATATTAAGTGAAGGCTGGGGAGAATGGAACGTTTTTCTGGCAGGTTTGGCCTTCCCTCAGCCTTTGAGCTGGCACCGGGAAACACCATGGGGATTGGAGCATCTGTACAGAGCCTTGAAAAGCAAACACAACACGTCAAACCAGGGAAAGTTCTAATGCTGTTACGCTACCTCATTCCTTCCACAGCAGCGTCTCCTTTGCAGAAGGATGATGCAGGTCCAATTTTCCCCGGAAGACTGGAAATGGACCGAGCGTGTCTGCACAGAGAAGTGACTGTTAACTAACTCCTGTCCCTTACCTCTCAAGGATAGCCATCACTTTGTTTCCAGTGTTAGAAACTCAAAATAAATGGGTCAGCTTTGGATACAGACCAAAAACTAAAATGAAAAAGGCCTCTGACAGGTCATTAAGCACTCTGCAGCAAGGTAGGAGCTAAGCACCCTCCAGTACCCTCTTGGTTCCTTACTGAGCTGAGGAGGACACCTGAAATATATTGGTAAAGAGCTCATGGCACTCCATTTGCTTCACAACAAGCCTTGGGGAGTGAGCTTGAGAGTCCTGGCAATACAGGATGAACACATAACCACTGAGGAAGAACACAGCTGGGTCTGCTAAAAAGCTGTATTGAGGAACCCACGTCTGAACCGAAGTGACCACCATTTGGCACATCCTGCACTAAAACACATCCTCCACGCATCAGTGAACTACCATGTACACGGGCTTGTGATGGTACCTGCGGAGGAACTGGAAAAGAATAAATCTTACTACCTCCTGTCTACCAGGAGAGGCTGCCCAAAAAGATGAGGGGAAAAAAGGATGGCAGAATTTCCATATGATTAAATTCCAAAAGACAAAAACCAACACATACAACAGAAATTAGCCTTTTGCAAAAAGCATAACTAAATCAGAAGTCAAAGCAATAATCATGCTTTCAATTCCTTCCATGTCATTTCTATTCAACAACCACTGTACCTCCTTTCCAGGGCCATCTTTCACAGAGCAATTCTCGTTGAGCTGAGCTCAACAGCTCCTATCCTTGCCACCAAAGCACGCTCTTGTTTTATACAAATTTGCTCTTCTGTACAGGACAGAGTGTGCGTCTTAAGCTTAGACACTTATCTTGAGACACACAAACGTTGGTTGAACAACCACATTCAGCACTGGAGCAACATTTAACAGATACAATGAACAATGGAAGCACTGTGGGAAAGAGAGGAAGATTTTTTGCAGTTACTTCCTCTAAAATACTAGTCTGATTTTGTAACATCACTTGAAAGTTAGCAGACATCCGAGACCATTGCCTGGGAAGCACTGAATCAACGCCCGGCATCGTAATAGCAGAAGGTTTACAGCCCGCTCTGCTTTGTTGATCTAGAAACAGGAACAGTCCTGTGCTGTTTGCATCCACTCTATGTAATTAAGCAAAGTCTCTGAAGGATTCAAAACAGTCTATTCTACAGAAGACACACGTTTCATCAGTGCGATGTCTACTGATCAGCTGAACACATCTTGAAATCTGGGGTTTAATTGTTGCTATGCATATGGGGATAGAAACAGGAACTATCCTTCAGTTATCTACTTTAAAACCTCTCAACTTGCTTTTCAAACCAAAGACCTGCCATCATTTAAAATACTATCAAGCTACAAGTCCAACCACTGTAACTGACATCAGCCTCTTACTTACTGTAAGAGATACCACATTTGCTTTGACCTCACTGAATCCCAGAGCGTGTGTATAATACCTGTATAACAGCTTCCTTCAAATACACACACCTCTACAAAAACTCTCCGACGAGTATTTTTTCCTAATGCTAAAGGAGATCAAAGCCAAGGCATCGTAACCACTTCTTGTCACAGAGCAAACTCGTTATTGCTTATGATGCTCAGTAACTCGTTAAACCTGACTGTAACTGCACTTGTGCTCTTTACCCTCTGAATATATATGAAGTCCTAGAAAATGAGCTGTCACAAAATTATTTTAGAAATAAGAACAGTACGTTCAATCCTCCTCAAAGAGCACTGGTGCCACAAAGGCCTGGACCAGCCTGGACCTTCGTCGGAGGGATCCTCAGAGGTTTGAGAGTTGAAGGAACATTTTCTGTCCTATACACAAAAGAATAAAGCATATTTACCAAAAGTGGTATAACATACAAACTGGGCCTAAGCACGCTGTGGGGAAGTGCTCCATAGAATTACTGTTCACCTGTTCCAGCTTTGAGTAGAACACATTAAGCGTCCACTTAGACATCCCGGTTCCACTTCTCCATACTCCCATGCTTTGCAGGGCACTGCACACTTCACAGTAGCACTACCTTACTCCGCCACCAACTCAATAGCCATGTGTTTAATGTATATTAAAATAAAAAATATATGTTTTCCAGGTATCATCACTATCACCTTGTTCTGTGCACAACAGCCTTAAAAGCCATTTGAACATTCAAGTGGTTTTGAAAGCTGTATTTTGCGTTTAAGTCCAACAGCGCCAGTAACGAAGATTGTAGTTTTCCAAATTAATATTTCATTTAGTTAGACGATTACAACTTTTCCAGATGCTTTTCATAGCTGACACCACTGGGATATTGTACCCTTATGAAGAGGCACTGTAGTCTACAAATATTTCTAGCAACTAACTCCACAGCAACTCACTGATATTCCAGCAAGGAATAACTGTTAGACCATTCCTAAGAAAGCTTCTAAGGCCACGACTACTTACTTGAAGGTGAACACAAATGACATCGTTAGCATCCGTTACTTCCCAATTAACATGTGACACCTCAATGCAGAAAGTCTCACATAACATGTTCCTGATGACTAATTATTTCACCTCTACTAATTTCCTGATCACGTGCCTCTAATACAAGTGAGAATAACAGTCCAACACATCCGATTGCCTTCTGCCTACAAAGGCTTTGAAACAAGGAAAACACATTTTAGTCAGAAGGTGTACAACGTGAATAACCTGGAAGCTGAATTATGGCTGAGCTCAGCTTTCCCGTGTATCAGTTTCATGATGAAGAATATAGAGTTGACTCTGGTAGTTGCAATGGGAAGGAATTCCCTGTTACAGGTATCAGGGATCTCAACACCACAACAACACGATAAATGGGAAAGCGAGCCCCAAGCGTGACCCTCCCTCATCTCCCTTTTCAACCCATCCTTCCTCTAACGCCTTCTCGTCCTCCCACAGCCTCTCCCTTTCGGCCTACACCCCAGAGCCATCTTCCTCCTTCCGATTCCTGCTTCCACCTTCCCCCACACAACATCCCCTTTCCCGGGCGGCAAAGACACCCGGCAGCTTCTGGGCCTGAGGCAGCCTCCCCTGCGGGGAACGGGCTGGAGGCAGCTCCCACCGCCCCGGAGGAGCGGGACCCGGCCGGGAAGCGGGTGACAGCCAGCACGGAGGGATGAGGGGAGCCAGCCCAGGCCGGGACCCCCCCTCCCCGCCTCCTCGGCGTCGGGGGCCGGGTCCTCTCACCTCATCCTCCTTGTGGTTGCGGATTCCGCGCACCAGATCCTGCAGGTTTTTATCAAACATGCGGTCGATGCTGCCCTTCACCATCTTCAACGCCATGGCGGCGGCGGCGGGGCCGGGCCGCGGGGCCTGCGCTCGGGGCTGAGGGGCCGGGCCCAGCCGGGTAGAGGGAGGGGGGGGCCGCAGCGGCTCCTGCTGCCGCTAGAGCCGGGTGAGACCAGAGGGGCCGAACCGCTCACATGCCGGGCGGGGAGGCGAGGGGGGCGCGGTCGCTGCTGGCCCCCGGCGCGGAGCGGCACAAGACGGGCGAGCAGCAGGGGCGGCCCCGGCGGCCGCAAGCCCCGACTCCGGGCTCCGCTCGGCCTCCCAGCGCCTGAACAAAATGGCGGCCGGTCAGCTGACGGCTCGGCCCCGCCCTCCAGCCCATAGCCACGCCCCCGAGCGACCAATCACTCCTTCACCCGCCAAACCACACCCCCATCCGGAAAAGCCACGCCCCCGTCCATCTAACCACGCCCCCTGTGCCTCTAACCACGCCTTCACTCACCTAACCACGCCCCCGCGTTCGATCTAGCCCCGCCCATCCAGGTCTAGGCCACGCCCATCCCCGCCCCGCGCCCGCCAGCGACAGCCGCGTCACTGCTCCCCATAGCCCCGCCCACCGTCTGGCCCCGCCCCTCAGTCCCACGTGGCGGGGGGGGAGCGGGGCTGGCGCGGCGCGGACACGCGTGGGAACGGGAGGGGTGTCCCTCCGGGTGACCCGGGGGGAGGTGGTTGGCGGAGCTCCGTGGGCGTCTTTAACGGCTGCACACCCGGTACGGACACATTTTGTCCCTGTCCCTCGGAGGGGGGGCAGGGGGGCAGCTCCACGGGGAGGGACTCTGGCTGAGGGAGGGGAGCCCTGGGAGGAGGGGGAAGGGTTTGACCCTGCAAGAGGGGAGATGGAGCTGAGATGTGGGGAAGAACTTGTTTGGTGTGAGG
>JAOXJK010000014.1:1622803-1634870 GCA_025774025.1 Xenus cinereus
GGTGTGGTGGGAGGTGTCCCTGCCCAGGGCAGGGGGTGGCACTGGGTGGGCTTTAAGGTCCCTTCCCACCCAAACCAGTCTGTGATTCTAAGATTCTGTGCTGATGTTGCTCACTGCCGTCTGATAAAGAAAAAAATAGTAGATGTCTGAATTTGCAGAGCTTCAGGCCATCTTTGAGTGTGCTGGGCTGTCTGTTGGCTGGGCCAGGGGTACGGTGTGTCAGCCTGCTGAGGTGGCATCAGACCTGCTGGTGATTGCCAGGGGTCCCTCCCGACCTGCGGGTTTCAGCGTTCATCCACCGGGTCTGTAAAAGGATCTGTGTTAAAACTTGTGCACAGAGCTCAGTTGCGTGTCTGGCCAAAACCATCTGCTTGAAAGGTGATGGGCAGAGGCTGGTGCTGGTCGGACTGGAGCTGGTGGTTTTGGGGAGGTTTCTGTTCAACTTGCCTTTGGAGCTGCTGAAGGCTCTCCATCAGCGTCATAAACAACTCCGTGAATACAGATGTGATGACGGGCGCTGTTTAATGTCTATTCTTATTAAATCTTACAACTGTAATGTTGAAATGGGACCAAAAGTGTTCTCTAAAGAAGGGGAAAGTTCTCTGTATTTCCTTTAGATCTGTTTCCCTCCTTCCTCCTGCATTTTCCACGGCCACCTCTGCTTTGGAAGAAATGTTAGGAGATCATCTCTGGTTTTGTTTGCAAGATTTGCGTGAGATGTTGGGAGCTCGTCTGCCCGGCCAAAGTCTGTTAGTTATAGAGAACAGTAAACTTGGGAAGTGTTTCAGCATGAGAAGTTTAGCAGCAGTAAATGTGGAACTATTTTCAACTCCATTATTCCGTGTTAATGGCACAAACTAAACGCAGAAAGGCCCCTTTTGGCTGGAGTTTCCACTTGAGGTTGTGTTAGACAAATCGCTGCTTAAATTGGATGATTTGTAGTTGTAGATGTGCATTGTGGATTTTTTTTCTTTTTTTAAAATTTATTTTTCACTTTTTAACACAAGACAAAGGATCTGTTAATTTAAGCAATTTTGGTCATTAATAAGGGCTTTTTCATGAAGACCCGCAGCACAAGGGGGTCTCTCCTTGTGTTCTGCTAGCGCTGAAACTGGCCGAAACCATCAGTGGAGAATAGAACTTCTTTGGAGAAAAGGGTTATGCCACAATAAGCATGAATTCACTTTTCCGGTATAATGTGCTTATGGTGATAAAGCACATCCTTACCGTACGGGAACACAGTTTACTGAAGAACCTGATCAGCCCAAGGGGTTTCTACTGCGATAACTCTGCATGTAGCGAAAGGTGAAAATTTCTAGGGGATGTTTATGGATGAGCTGACTGTCTTGGGTTATTTTTATACTTTGCAGATAAGAAATGAAAAGAGGGTCCCCCTCCTGTACGCTTTTTCTTCTTTTATATGTGCGCTGAGAGTCAGGAGCAGATTTTAATTCTGTTGCTGCCCTGTTTTCTAGGCCGAGATGTATCTATAGAATTCTTTACCTGACATTTCTGAACTTAAACTGGGTTCATTGGTGGTGTTGGGTTCGGGCTGTCGCAGTCCAGGCCCTGAGCGAACCCCAGGGGCGGGAGGAAGCACAACCCTGGATTTGTTCTGCCTGGCTTGTGGTATTCTGGGTGTTTGTGTAGGAAACCTTGTTAGGAAACATGACCAAGGTCACGCTCAGCTTCTAGGCCACTGTGTGTTCCATCCCAAATGTCCCCACTGCTTTTACATTGGCTGTTTTTCCTTTTTGAGATTGGAACTGCAATATTTTGCTTTTCTTTGGTTATTCTCTCGTGTGACTCCTACATACGGGGTTAACTTTTTGCATTCTGAAAATAAAAGCTTTTCTAGTAAAATGGGAAGTGTTCCTTCATACCTTTACTGTATGAACAGGCTTCAGAAATGTTCGCCTTATTTTTGTCCCTCTCAGTCACGAGATTTTTATCAAGGTGTCTAAAGGACTGTGCGAAGTTTCTTGGAATGACAACTTCTACAAGACTGGTTGATCTTGAGCATATAAACTGGTTATACCAGGGGAAATCTGTTTCCTCATGCAAATATGGAAGCTGTGATATGGATGGCAAAAGCTTCTATTTGACTTAGATCGTGTCCTTCCATGTCCTGCAGGAACAGAGATAATCCCAGCCGTTTTCTGTCAGCTGTTCATTAGTGTTTCTCTTCTATTCCCTCCCTTCTCCTCTCCCTACCCTTTGCTATAGAATTGCCCACTGGTAACCCTATAGAAATGACATTTCTGCATCAGGACACAAGGGGAATTATTTGAGAGGGGGCCTTTACACTTCCAACTCTTGAAGGTTCTTTGATACTGGACTCCTAATTAAAAGGTCAAAGCCACTTCAAGAAACAAATGTCTAAATATAACATTAACTTTGTGCAGCTGGAATCTGGTAGCTGAGGCTTCACAAGATGGTTACAGCAATCTATACAGGAGCTCCTGTAACGTCCCTAAAACAGATTTTTATTTTTATATATTTTTTTTTTGTAGCGTGGTGCATATACGTGCAGCTCCAAGGGCTTTATTGGCACGAGTCTGGAATGGCTAAACTCACTTGTGCTCCCGAGTAAACTCCCGAATGAAAGTCAACAAACATCTGTGCCTCACAGCCCCCTGTGTGCTTGTAACACACCAGTTTGAATGTATTTTGTGCACGCGTCTCTTGTTTTTCAGTTCACGGAAAGCTCTGTATATTCAGGCCTCCTTTTCTTTTTTGTGTGCTGTGAGGTGGTTTTTTTCCCTACACCGATACCCACTCCCAGTGTTTATTTGATGCTGTGTTTTAGAAAGCCATTGGCTGTGTGAGAATGGTAGTGCCCATATGGAGATGTGAGCACGTACCAGCTGCTGGGGCGATGAAATCAGCTGTTCATTGTGGAACTCGCACTCAAGTACCTCCTGCATACCAATAATCCTCAAGGGGATCAGCCACACAATTCCTGATTTCAGAAAATGACAAAGAAATAAGTAGAATGACAGTTCCTTCATGTAAATCTTCTCCTGCTCCATAGAAACTTGAAAAATGTATTTCCTTAAGCTCCATTTTTTCTTAGAGGGCTCATTTTGATGGGTTTAATGGGCTCGGTGGCAATCAAAGACTCCTTTCTTAGTATGCTTGCCATTTATATTCTTAAAAAGATTGCAATTCCTGTAATCTTCTGAAAAACAGCACACCTGATGTCTCTCTGAAAACATCTCTCCTTTTCTTTTTATTTCAGGACAAACACCATGATGCTGCTCACGAAATTATCGAGACAATTCGGTGAGTGTTCAACGCAGACGTGGCTCCAACCCTTCTCTGTGTCTTCTGGCATCTTGGTGAATGGACGTCTTGAGACGAGATATAAAGGAGGGCAGCAGTTATAATTATAATTTAGCAGCCCTAAATTACTTTCTAAGTGGAACTGATATTGTTGCAATACAAATCTCCCCGTCAAGCAGACCTTTTTTTTTTTAAGTTGCCGTATTCTGTTCTCCTTTGAACAGAATTAAAAATGGATAGTGATATTCAACTTTTGGTGCTGCTTATAATGAAGATGACATTGCTTCAAGGAAGCTCTGCCTCAGTAACCAGAGACAGCAGTCTGTTTTCTTTAGAAAAACAAGTTTAAGAAAAGATCATTGGCAGGATGTCTTAAGTTTCTGGTCTTGCATATCCTCTTCCCCACCTTCTTCTTTCCCCTTATTGCTGTGGTGTTGCAGCATCATTAGCATTTGCATTAATTGGCTATGATGCCCCCGTTAGCGTTCCTCTTAATTCTGCTGGTAGCGTTGGACCAATGTGGGGGAAACGTTGGACCAATGTGGGGGAAACGGAGGATAAAGGTGAAAGACAAATAAGAGGAGCAGGAAGTGTGAGCATTTCCCAACACAGGCAGTGGTTATGCCGTGGCTTGCGGGTGTTTCAGCAGGGTTCGGGAGTGACTTGCTGTAGAACTTTTATTAAATGCTAACACAAACTCCCCTAACACTTGAGGCGTGTTAATGTGTTCTCTACATTAGGTTGTTTAAAAGCTGCTCTCATTAACTGTTGTAGACCCCTACTGTACAGGCTTCCCTTAGCTGAGGGCTGTATCTGCCACAGGATTTAATGACTGGATGGTGCAGACGCAGGCAAGGTCCAAAGAAGGGTGTTTTGTCTGCAGAAGCCTCCTGAGCTTGCAATTTGGTCAAGAATATGGCCTAGGGAAAGGTGGTGACCCTTGCTTGCTCCCAGTGTGGCTGTGAGAGCAAGTCTTTGCGTTGTGAGGTTGATAATATCACTTAGGTACCTGAAATCATAGCGATCTCCCATGGTATGTGGTGGGAGAGAATGCGTAATGGGGATTAGGGGCTACAGCTGAGAATTTTTCTTTGTAAAGAGCTTTCTTTTTATAACTACAAAACCTTGACACGAGGCACTGCCACTTCCAGTTCCCTTGTACCGATGTTGATAAGATTCTGTGCCTTGGAAACTTGTGGCATCATTTGTCACTACGATTATGGAGAAGACCTTTTCTGAAGGGATTTAAACAGACGTGGTGCTGGGAGCAATGGCCGGAGTCTTGGGTGCCGGTGCTTCCCGTGCTCCGCTGGCTGAAGGCGAGGGGAAAACCGTGTTGGAAAGCAGTTGAGCCGAGGTGATGTTAAACAACTGTGTTTTAAGCACGATTGCAGTGAACACGGTGTTGTTAGAAGGCTTTTGTGCTGCCTTGTGCGAAGTGACCGCAGTGTGGTTATGGGAGCGATGGGTACAAGAGAGCACAGAAGCATTTGTCTCTTCAGGCCAGTGATAAACAGCTGCTGACTGTCCATTTCCTTAATCTAAGAGACAAAAATTTGTAGAGAACAGTAAGATTTGCAGAGATTTTAGGGAGTTGGGAGATATTAGTCAGAAGAGACTCAACAATAGATGGAGAAGTTTTATTTTTTTACTTACCTATATATTTATTTGGTAAGAGCGAATCAGCCAGAAGGAAACAGAACTGTTGGACCTTGTGTTGTGTTTTTTCCCCCATTTTAAAGGTGAAGAGTGCATCAAGGTGCAAGAGGAAAAACTCTGCCATTCCTATTGGAATTCGTCCTATGACATGCTCTGAGGTGTTTTGATGAGGATAGTGCTCTCCCATTTAGGCTTTTGGAGGAAAGTGTGTGCAAAGCTTATATGGCTGTTAAAGTGTCATTGAAAGGAATTAATCTTCCTACATTCCAAGGGCAAAGCTCTGCTCTTCTCTGAGCTTCCCTTGTCAGATGAGCTGTGAGCCGGTGTGTGTTTCCCATTTCTAATGGCACAACACACGGGGCTTTGTTAACTCCGCATGTAAAAGGGATCTTTTCTTCAAGTGACTTTGGAAAATCTGTTCTGGGTTGGGTGATGTGAGGTGTAAGAGCAGCTCAGAGCACTCCCCAGAGGAGAATGTCCTCGCAGTGGCGGCATCCTTTTGGGGGGCTGTAGGAAATGTCTTCTCCACATTCAGCTTTTCTTTCCAAATTCTTCCCAAATTTTGCATTTCTGCATTACATTTCATGTTCGATTAGCATCAGCCGTGACGTTGAGTATTTTTAGACACATTTAGCACCTCGGTTTGAAGTTGTGCCATTTCAAGAGCTCTGTACTACTGCCAGTGTCTACGGGCACCTCGCTGTTTCTTCAGTACAAACATGAACTATCGCAGCTTCCAGTGAGCGTTTTGTCACGTCTGCCTTCCTCCTCCTTTGTCATGTCCTTCCTCCTACCAACGTTGTCACCTTGCAGCTCTGCTGCAGCGTTCTGTCTTAACACAGAGCAGTGCCGCGCTAGAATTGAGACAGATTGCCTTATTATACTTAATTGGAGATATTTTTATTCATTATTTCTTCTCTCGTTCCAGGTGGGTCTGTGAAGAAATCCCAGATCTCAAGCTTGCTATGGAAAACTACGTTTTAATTGACTATGATACAAAAAGGTGAGAGGAATATTTTATTTCCCTCCAGGAGGACAGGCCAGCGCGGTTTAGAGTGAGTCACTTTGTAGCTGGTTATTCTTAGACACTACGAACTGCAGTTTTTTTCTTTTAGAACTGGCTTCAAACTCTGCAGAGTTATTTTGGTAGGAAATGTGTAACAGCAATATTGGCAAAGGCTGTTGGATCAAGGACATAATTGGAAACTCCACACAGCAGAAAGTTGAGCTCTGGTGTACGTTGGAATGACTCACTCCGAAACAATGATCGGTATCTGCGCTGTTGGACTGCGTCCAGCGGTAGGAATCTGAATGGCACTGAGGTTTCTACTTCTGTAGTAACTAAGAATTCCTGTTTGGGAAGTGGCACAGTGGCCAGAGCTGGCTGTCAGCCCCACGGCCCCCCCCTGCCCTGCTGGGGTGGGGAGGGGGTTAACCTGCCCCGTCCCCCCGCTGGGTGGGATTCAGTGCAAGCGGGATGCTCTTTAGGTGAGGGGCTAAATTACATGCAAACTACTCATGCTGCTCTTCGGGGCAGTTAGAAGTAATTTTAAGATGCTTGTTGTTACATGTGAACACCTTTTCCACAAACAGCCCAAAATGAATGTCTAGAATGTGGTGTTCACCTCGAGGCCGGGAGAGGCAGATTCTGGCCCGCGGAGAGTCTGAGGTTCAGTTATTGACTTGGCTCTGCTGAGACTGGAAAAAGAGCTCACCCTCAAGCTGTGGTTTACAAAAAACCTCCTTAGTTGCTTTCATGGCAAAGACTGAATATGTTCAAGTTCACAGCCTGACTAAACTTCTAAAATGAGGTTTACAGATGAAACTGCATCGCTGTAATGAATCACTGGCTATTGTCCTGAGCACAGATACTTGTATCATTATCTGATTAAGGTATTGCTCCCTCCTCTCTTAATTAAGTGGTTTAATTGCTGCAGTGCAAGACTTGGTAGTCCCTCTCTTTTTCCCTGAAAAATTCCAAAGGAGAAATCAGGGTTGAGCATCCCTTGTCATCAAATCCATTAATTTTTGGATTTGAGGATTACTCACAGCGACTGCAGTGCAAAACTTCTATAGTTCTGGCACCCTCACTGGGCATCAGTGTGGTCAGCAGCAATACCGAATAAAAGAGAAACCCATCTCTTCCCCGCAGTCACACCCTGTACCTTTCTGCAGCTTTTCAAGCTGTTTGTACAGCTTTACAAACCTGTAATTTTGGTAATGGTTTTAGTCTTTTTACTCCCTTTGAAAAAGTTCGTCAGAAGTAGTACTTGTGGCAGATACTGACACATGAATGTGAATGGAGAGTGGTGGATTATAGAAACGCACGCGCTGTGGAGCAAAAACCTGTCTCAGCCTCTTGCTTTGTGGCACTAACCACGGGCAGTCAAAGGTTTGCGGTGGGGTCAGCAGTGCTCCCCCGAGAGTGTCCCTCCAGTGCAGAGGTAACGGGGATCACAAGAGACTGAAGAGCCACTTCCTTCTGATGTCCCCGTGTCCCTCTGCCCCCTCCTGACTTGGGGATGGCTGTGATCTAATTATCTTTCTCCTGTAACTCCTTGGGTTGGTGGTTTTTGCTGCTGTTTTGTGGGTCTGGTTACATAGCGGGTGATGTTCCCAGTAATATCTTTTCTTCCCTGGCCTGAGATGAATTTATTTAATCCTCTCAGCTTCTGTCATTAAGGCATCTGCCTGAATTGCTGTAATCCCAGCCAGCCCACGGAGCAGTCGGAGTGCTTTTCTGATGGGTGACATTTCAGCTGCTGTCCTGGCTCCGTCTGCGTTTTCAGTCCCAGAGTTAATTTCTAGAAAAGCATCTGCTTGTCTCGGGACTGATTATCATGGAGACATGATGGAACAAATGAGAAAAACTTACAGATGTCTTAAATTTCTGTGCAGCTGAGAATATGGGAAGCGATGGACTGTGAGAATACAAACTTTTTAATAAGTTGTACTTTGAGTTCAGTCCTTTCTCTGTTAATTAGAGAAACAAATATTATTTGCCATGTGCTCCTGGTCTACTGAGGATTTTTTTTAAGGGAAAGGGTATACAGAGTCCGAAAGCTGTGTATGTAATTACATGTTCTGCAAGAAACAAGCAAAAGGTTGTACCTTCAGACCTGGTTTTTAGAGTTTTCTGGTTTTACCTGACCGTGGGCTTTTCTCCCCGTGCAGCTTTGAGAGCATGCAGAGGCTTTGTGACAAGTACAACCGCGCCATCGACAGCATTCACCAGTTGGTACGTATTTACCTTCATTACGCTCCATGATGTTTATGGGGCTGGTTTGAATTCCCATCGAGCGAGTAACACCCAGGCAGCGGAGACTGACCGAGCGCTGGATTATGTGTGTTAGTCGAGTTGCAGCACCAGTGTTCAGCACTTCCATTCTTTTGGAGAGTCAATAAGTCTAATATTAACCTTATTTTCTTGATCCCACCTGGCCAGTCAAGGAGTTCATAGTGGAGGAGCAGTCTTATAGGAAGAAAATTAAAAAATATTATGTTTTTTTCCCCCAAACTATAGATTTGTAACCCGTTACTCTTCAGCGTGTGCTTCTGGCACCATCATTTCCGCACTTTGAGTTGTCTTTAGGGGGAAGAAAAGGTTTCTCTGTATTTACCATGTAGATGTTTCACAGGGATTTATTATATAGATTTACATTTGCATGGGGAAATCCGTGGCTTATGGGTACTTAAATAATCCATATGAACTCTCCTGTGTATTGTGGAAGTGATCCATGGCTTAGGAATTTCCTTGCTTGTCACTCAGTTCAGCCGCTCTTCTGGGGGATCACTCTGGCGAAACTAGAATGTAACCTCTTTTCAGACCAATTTAACAAGCTTCTGGGTTTTCTTACCACTAGAAAAGGTTGATCTGGAGGAAGCAAAACATCAGCAATGAATGAATGTTACTGTTGTGTTTAATTTTGAAAGTATAGGTGGATTGTGTCCTCTGCTGTGCTTTGGGAATTATTTGCAGTGTGCAGTAGTATGGCAGCAAGACTGTTTTGCAAGGATATCCTTCACTTTTGTCGGCCTACAACTCCCTAAAACGTGCTTGTGTGGAGTCAGGCGTCTTCATGTGGATTTTGGTTAATAACTAAAAATTTGAAGATATTCAGCATTTGCAATTACTGTCTGAAATAGCCAACCCAGTTGGTTTCTTCTTGCCATCTGGATCTCAAATAGAGGGAGAAAGGTCTTAGGAGGGATCCTGGAGTTGTCCTCTTTGTTTGTTTTTCCTTATCAAAGGGAGAGGTAAACATTTTTAAAAACTTTACAACTTGTATGTTCAGGGCAGGGAAGCTTGATTTCCATCTTTTTCCTGCCACTCCCTGTTTGAGTACGTACGATCCCTCCCATCCCAGGGTTCCTGCAAGAAAATAAAACTGTTCTTATGGTGACGGAACAGTCAACAGCAGTTCAGTGGGGATCAGGAAATAAAAACTGAGTGAACAAACTTTTACAGCTACTCCAACTTGTTCAGTGTTAAGCTTTACATTGCTGGTTGATTTTTATATCTCTAATTGCCCCTTTACCCCCTATTTCCAACGGGCATATTTGAAATTACCTGTTGATTGAGGTGAGACAAAGTACAGAGCAGCTGGGGTTGCGTAATTTCTTTAGTGTTTTTATCTTTCCAGAGCACGTGGGAGGGAATTTCTCTCGTTTCTACGTTATTCCGACGCAGCTTTGGTTTTGGTGATGTTCACTTGTCCTCACTCACCTTGGGTTCATTTCTTCTTCCTGCTCTTTCCTTTAGTGGAAGGGTACCACCCAACCGATGAAGCTGAACACTCGTCCCTCCAACGGGCTCCTGCGGCACATCCTGCAGCAAGTCTACAACCACTCGGTCACCGACCCGGAGAAACTCAACAACTATGAGCCCTTTTCCCCAGAGGTTTACGGAGAAACTTCCTTTGACTTGGTGGCCCAAATGATAGATGAAATTAAAATGACAGAGGATGATTTGTTTGTTGACTTGGGCAGTGGTAAGTTACCAATATTTTCTTTTCTTTTTTTCTTTCTGCTCATTGTTTTTGCCTTTCTTTAAAAAAAGAAAAAGGTGAAATTCATATTTGGAAAGTAAACCAGGCCTGAGGGTTGTGTTACAGGGGAAGCACCTTTTCTAGATAACCCCCAGTGATGCTCCTGCTTTTTATGACAAGATTAAATAGACCAAACGGACATCCCAGACCTTCTTCCCTGTGGCGTTAGTGAAATGTCAGCCTCCAAATGCTGTAAATCCTTATTATAGAAAACTCTTCGTTTCTGTTGCTATTGGAGAATACATCTATAAAGGAGAAACAATATTAAAAATGATGCTTGAAGGATAACAGTAGCAGTTCCGTTTCTAAGGTTTCATCTATTTTCAGTGGATTCAGTTCATATCTGAAAATGTGAGATCTCGACCCCTCCCACGCCAGCCTGGAATGCCTGGGGTGGGATTGGAAAATTAAGCAGTTTTTTTCCTCTGACACTTCTCAGCTGCCTTGTGAGACCCCATAAAAACCTCGCTTCCAACTACAGCTGCGTATCGTGATCAGGTCGAAGTTGTAAAAGGAAATAGATGTTTCTAGTTGGTAAAGAAACTAGATATGACTCAAACACATGTGGAACAGATATACTGAGTAAGAAGATGATGTTCTTCTTTTTGTTGCTAAAATCTGGTTCAGAGCGGGAAAGGAGTAATAAGAATTTCCCCTTTTGCTGGATGGGTTGTCAAGTTTTAGATGAAGTATGTTTTGGTTTTGTTGTTGGTATGATGCAGGACTTCTGGGGAAAAATACTATGTTTAAATATATGCAGTTGTTAAAAACCAAATCTATCTAAAATGTATGTACAGCAGGACTGCCATCTCCCCCCCAAATTTAATACATCTCCAGTGATATTTTTTAATTTTTTTTTTTACCCCCCCCTTCCTCAGTGGAACTTTTGTCATTCCTGTTGGAATGACTTGCGTTCAGATGAGACATTTAGAAAGGCCTCAGATCTGACAAACTATTTTCCATCTGGGAGAAACGAAACTTGCCATAGATGCTCACAATTGTTTGTTCAGGAAGGTTAAAGGAGATGGTATCTGAAGTCCTGCTGGTTACGTAAGAAGCTCAAATGTTAGATGCTTTTACCCAATATAATCAGAAATAAAATCAGGTATTTATTGCTAAACTACCCACTTTAATCTTGGAGATTGACCAACAGTGTAAAAAAAAATCCAGTCTAAAAAGCTTGTATGAAGCGAATGGTTTAAATTGAGAAGTCTGTGACTGTTAATGAGCGCTGAAACAATTAAAACCAGAACGTTGTTGTTGAGTCTGTACCGAAGGCATAAACTTCTTGTAAATCGTGATCAGCGCAGTATTAAGTGTGGTGTAAATGAAAACGCTGTCACAGCCCATTATTTCTATTGGTAAATTTAAAGCCGTCCCAATAACTCCGTGTACCCAGGGGGGCTGAGCCCCCCTCGGGCGCTGTGGCTGCTGTGTGTGACACCAGGAATATGGGGCTGGTTGCAGGAGAGGTTTCTGGAGGTGTGCATCATAGTTAGCCAGCTGAAATGACAATAACAGAGTTAATTTCTTGCAAAAATAAAAGCCAAAGACAGACAAGATTAATAACTTCTTATGCCGCATCATGTGATAGCTGATGGAGCAGCGTGGTCTTGATTGCCCTTTAGTCTTCGTCCTCCTTCTTCTTCATAAATAAGAAACAGTGAAAGTTCTGCCTCAGATCTCTGATTGTCCATGTTCTCCCCGCCCCCCGCAGAAATTTGTACATCCATATTTCCATGTGTATAAAATATGCATGTGTATGCAAAATGGGAATTGGCAAAAAAACCCCAAAACCAACCCAAAAAACCCCAATGACAACCCTTCCTGTCAGCACTACAGTTCTCGTTGTGCCAGACGACGTTCTGGTGGTGATGGTTTAAAGGCAGGAGTTTCCACTCCTGCGATTCCCAGTGCTCCCAGTCCCATCACCAGCGATGGAGCTCAGTGGTGTGTGTGTGTGTGTGTGTGCTGTGCTGTGGGCTCTGCTCTGAGAGTCTGAGATGTGGGGAAGAACTTGTTTGGTGTGAGGGTGGTGAGAGCCTGGCCCAGGTTGCCCAGAGAAGCTGTGGCTG
>JAOXJK010000014.1:1635927-1648855 GCA_025774025.1 Xenus cinereus
CTCTCCTCATCAGACTTATTCTCCAGACCCCTCCCCAGCTCCGTTGCCCTTCTCTGGACCCGCTCCAGCCCCTCAGTGTTATTTTTTGTGGTGAGGGGCCCAAAACTGGACCCAGCCCTCGAGGTGGGGCCTCACCAGTGCCCAGTACAGGGGGACAGTCATCTCCCGAGTCCTACTCACCACGCTGTTCCTGATACAGGCCAGGATACTGTTGATCAGCTTATAAATAAGCTTTATGTGTTCTCAGACTCTGTGTTGTGTTTCATGGTGTAAACCAGTACAAATATTGCTGGACTATGACAAACATTTTAGCCAGTCTTTAAATTAATGGTGTTGGGATGAGACCAACAAGTGTTTGTCTTGGGATGTGGTAGGGTTTGTCTAACTGTTTGTTCAATTAATTAAATAGGGAATTACAAGGTAAAACCTATAGACTTGATGGAATACATATAAAATCTGTGGACAAAAAAAATGAAAATGCAGCTCTTCTGAAACTTGTGTGAATTTGTAAAAATGAGCCTGTGATATCTAATAAAAGTAGCCATTAACAATACAAACACTGCTGTAAATTGTTGTAGTTGAAATTGTACCCCGACCCCTAGTCCCACAGCTTACCTGTGTTTTTCCTGGTGGCTCCGACAGCTCTTCCCTCCCCTTGCAGTGATTTTTTTTTTTCTACTGGAACTTGTTCTCAGGTTTGTTTTCTCTTCCCTGCAGGTGTGGGGCAGGTGGTGCTTCAAGTGGCTGCAGCCACAAACTGCAAACATCACTATGGTGTGGAGAAAGCTGATATTCCAGCCAAATATGCTGAGGTGAGGTGTTTTTTCACGCGAGTTGTGTGTATGTGCCTTATTCTGGGCTGAGAGGTTCAGGATTACTGCTGAGCGCTCTGCAGCAGAGCTTCAGTCCCAGCTGCTTTTGCTCCTGGGGTCAGAGAGACCGGCGCACGGTGTGCTTGGGGAAAGAAGCTTCTGTCTAATCATTTGCCAGCAGCGCCCGCAAAGGGCACAGAAGGAGCATTTCCATGTTTCTGAAGTGATTTCAGGATGAAAAGCTGTTTTAACAGGGGTGGTGTGAGACCAGTTCAAAGGGAAGCGCAGTGTAAGCCTCACCTAAACACCCGCGATCCTTCTGTGTCCAAAATGGCTCCAACACACGCCTTTCAGAGAGCAGAGCATTAAGCAAATCTAGGAATGAATTCACCAAACAAATAGTTCTTACAGGTTTAGAACAAAAAGTTCTTAAGGTCTTAAAGACCTTAAAGGCTATTTTCTGCTTACAGTAGTGATACCCCATTCTGCTGTCCTAAATCTGAAGTTCAGCTTACTTATTAAACTGCTGTAGGCTGATTGATGGGGCCTGTGTTGGGAATCTGGTTAATAACTGCTTAGTAGGCACCTAAATGAAGCCTTACTAGAAGAAAACCATCATGTGTAGTCAGGCAGGCAGTTTTCTATCCACTCCTTCTCATTCTGTGCCCATGGGGACACACAAAGATAATCAGTTCCAAGGCAAACCTGGAAGGCAAATGAGCTACAAGCAAACAATAAAGGTTAGTCATGCCTTACCATGAGAAGCTGACTTTCTTCAGCAGACTGAACAGAAACTTAGCCCTCCGTATTGTTTAAACAAGCTGACTCAGCCTCTACAGGCTGGAAAATTATACCTTATAAAGAGAGGGGGGGGGGGAAATTACAAATCCTTGATCCTCCTTTTCAGTGGTGTGGGCAAAAATGCATAAACAGTGGTGAAGGGGGGCAGACAGGCATCTAAAAATCTATTTTGTTTCCCCTGCCATGACCCAGTGGAAATTTCCAGCTGGAGGCCTCTGTGCAGTCCCTCTGCGTGAGCTTTGTGCTGTCGTTAGAGAGTCGCTTGCAAGGCCCGGGCTCCCGTCTGTGTTTACTATTAAACTAAGAGAGGGTGTTAAAGAGGGAAAGTCAAATTCTCCCTTTCACTAATACCCCTTCACGTCATTGTGCAAACAGGAGGCTTTAGTGAAAATGGTTAGTGAACAAAAAAAAAAAACCCACAAATTAAATATGAGGAGTATTAACCCATGGGGTACCTTCAGTTGCAGAAGTGCACCGGTATTTCATCAGATTAGGGGATGAACAAAATATACCGCGTTATTCTTCTGGTTCCAGACGAATTCCTGTCAGATTTTACAGCTAAACAGCCGCCACAGTGCAAGTGTGAAGCTGCCTGTGTACAGCTCACCTGCCTGGGGCGGTGGGTAACGGACGGGTTTTTCCTCTCCACCTCTGACAAACATTTATGGAAAGGATAGGATTAAGTTTCTAGTTCAGATTGCTGTGGCAGCACATCTCTGCTTGCCGTGATAATTCATGCAGACGACTCTGAAAAGCTTCAGATGAAGAGGAAGAATGTTATGGATTTGTTTTAATGAAGCTGTCTTAAAAAAAAAATAAATTAAAATGTAAGCTCACACAGCATATGAAAATACTGAAGATTTTGTGAGTTGTCCTACTAATTTTTGGTGTGCTTTTGAAACAAAGAGTTTAAAAACACACCTGTCAGCACACACTGTTGTATGACCTGCTGATGGGGGTCTCCACCATCTCCAGGCTGTCAGCGAAGCCAGAATTCCTGCTGTGGCTTCTCCCCCCTCTCTCCTTCCCCTGCTACCTCCAAATTTGGGTCCTCCCGTTTGTGGAGTCAAATCCTAAAGATCGGGAGGGGGTTTCTTTCAGTCTTCTAAGAGTTTAATTTTCAAATGTGTTGTGTGGGTGTAGCTGGACCTTCACTGCCGCTCTGATGGCCCGTGCTGCTTATTATTGTCCATTTATAGAGATGGGGACAAGACTTTGTAAATGTGAGGATGCATATGTACATCATACCTTGATGTATGGGGTTTTGGGTTCCTTTCCCCTATATTTGGGTGATGGAAAACCGGTGCCAGCTCCCTGTTGGGTGGTAGCAGCCCCCTGGTCTGTTCCGATGTAGTTCGGAGCGTTCTTCCCAGCTGCTCTGTCGAGAGCGATGCTCCTTCCCTGCGCTGCTGCAATAATTGCGCACCGCGTTCTGCTTCCTCAGTCACCCTGACAGACCTTTATCCCGTCTTTTCCCTGGCTCTCTGGGCTTAGACCGGGCTGCATTCGGTGCCCCCCCTGCCCCCTCGCTGTGGGATTATGTCCCACAACACAGCAGCTACTTAAGGCTGCACCATTTTTAGCACTCAGCAGTGTCAGCCCAGATTGCCTTGCTTGGAACATGTAACTGATGCAATGGTGGAAGAAGAAGATGTGTTTTTAAGGAAACTAAACTGTCTCTTTGCCTGTCCTTTGAGTGCTAATGGCAATAAAAACCACCCCAATCCAACCAAACACAAAATGGGGATGGATGAACGCTGGCAGAGCTGCATCGCCTTTGATTGCGATGTAACTGTTAACATGAGATTTCCTAATAAGTGGTTTTGTTTTTCTTCCCTCTTCTAGACGATGGACAGAGAGTTCAGAAAGTGGATGAAATGGTATGGGAAAAAACATGCAGAATACACAGTGAGTGAAATTCAGCTGAAAAACTTTATGTTCCATGCTGATGTACAGAATTTGCAAAGTCCTCTTCAGCCTCTTGCCAGCCAAGCAGCAGCACGAGTCATACCTGCTTCCTGGCTTTTGTCTTGATCCTGAGACATCCTCCCAGGCCCCCCTCTTTGTCTTACTTGACATGTGATATGGTGTTATTGGGAGCACTTTCAGGTCTTTTCAGAAGCTCTTGGAAGATTCATTCTTCTAAAATTTAACTAGGGCTGCCACATATCTTCTGTCTGGATTAAATCTCCTTTATTTTTTCCCCCCTCTCTCCGTGGTGTGGGGGTTCCGCTGTGTAGATTGTTGAAAATGGCAGCTCCTCCTTGGGTTTCTGAAACCTCCTGCTAGAAACAGAAGCTGAAGCTGCAGGGGAAGGAGTGCTCACCTGGGAGAGGTGGTGGAGCAGTGGGATGGCCGGGGTTTCCACGCTGGGGAGCACGGGGCTGAGATGCTGGATGAAGGGCAGCACTGGGAGATGAGAGCAGAAAACTCCAGCACCAATTAAGAGGGTGGATGGTTTGTGGGTGAAGGTGAGGGGTGGGATGTGGGCTCAGGAAGGATGGTGAGGTGGTTTGGTTCTGACTTGGAAGGGATTAAAGTGAGATGCTCTGAGGGTAGAGATAGCGCAGGAGGAGTAAGGGGGTTATCACAGGGCGTCTCTCTCCCTGGGGCTAGGAACACCTTGAAATAGCTTTCCCTTTCCTCTGGGTGCTATTTAATTGTTGTGGATGTGTTTTCCATGCTGTAATGATAGTTTGGACCATATGTAGAGTCATGCACTGTCTTGTGTCATCCCTTTTCCTTTTCTTCCCCTTCTTAAATGTCATCAAGAAAATCTACTCCCTAGTTAATCACTTTCCAGTGAGGAAATGTGGGTAATCATCGTACGATAGGAACCCGCTGGAAGTTCTGAAAATACATGTATTTCTGCTGCTCCTACCCCTTCCTGATGGTCAGGGAAGAGGCTGGATGGACCAGGGTTGTTTCTTCTGTGCCCAGAGAAGTTGGGTCACTCTTTCCTGCCAGCAACATGTGCTGCAGTTGAAGTGCAAGTGTTTGGGGAACCACTACTTCATTTTCCTTTTGTACAGAGCCGTTACTGCTGTTACTGGAACGGTCTGAACCGCAGCGTTCCAGCAACGGGGATCCAATGGCAGGTTGATGATGGCCAGCCTTTATTTCCCAATTTTCTGC
Organism: Xenus cinereus; assembly: GCA_025774025.1. Taxonomy (NCBI): domain Eukaryota; kingdom Metazoa; phylum Chordata; class Aves; order Charadriiformes; family Scolopacidae; genus Xenus; species Xenus cinereus. Next base: position 1,640,676 of record JAOXJK010000014.1, read on the forward strand.
GTCTGCTGGGATCCCTGGTGCTCTGTAGAGGGTTTATCTTGTAACGAGGGATGCTGCAGCTCTCCCTTTGGGTGGAGAAGGTGACAGTGCCACCTGCCTCGGTGTCCTTTCTTCCTGAAATACCTTTACTCTGTAGCACAGCTTTCTTCCGAGGGGCGCTGGGCCTGCTGTGGGACTGGTTTGCAGCAGGATTGATATCAGGCTGCTAACTCTTTCCTGCTGTGGAAACATTGGGAATGCTTTACTTTTCATGAAATGGCCATATGGCATTTTTCCATTGTGTCACCCAGCTGGCATTGCATGAAAGGGATTATTACTGAAGATACTCTGCTTATGAGCTGTGTAATTTAAAGAATAGGGTAGGAACTTGGACTGAAATATTGAAAGCATATTGATTGCCGTAGGCAGCGAGCATTTCCATACTGCACATTCCAAGTGACAGAGTCTGGTACTGTATGGAAACAAAGCTACTTCTTTTTCGCTAGGTTCTTTGGCTTTTACAACTCTGTTTCCTGAAAAGTGTTTAGGAGTAAAATTTCTCTTTCTCTATGATCAGACTGTTTTTCTGGGAAGAGTCGAACTTCTTGTCTTAAGGGAAGTTGGTTTCATGTCACCGTGTCGTAGTGATGCTCAAAGATAGACACACAGGACAGATTTTATGTAATTTTTATTGCTTCATCAAGCACTTTGGCTTACGTTTGCTTTTTCTTCACAGACAGTATATTTTGTTTAGTAACTCCTTAGACAGCATCTTCTGTAGGTGACTATCGTTAAACAAAGAGCAAACTTATCTCCTAATGCAGCTGGAAGACACTGGAAGGCACGAAATTAAAAGCCTGGTATCTGTATCTTTCTGGAAAACAACTTTGTCCCTGCAAAAAGCTAAGTGGGATCCCAAAATTCCCCATGTTGGAGACAAAATAAGCACAAATTGAAATAGTCTGTTATCAGCAGAGCTTAACTTTTGAATTCCACTCTGATGTTTTAGGCAGTCATATGAAAAATAAATATTTTGAGAAGAAGAAAATGTGGGAGGAGGGAAGCTTGGCAGGACTTCATTGGGAAGAAGTCTCCAATCCCACCTGCAGCTTTGTCTGAATAATCGAGACAGTGGTTTTGACTTCATGCACGTAGCAGCTGCCTTGCTGTAAAAGTGAGAGCTGTGGTACAGAAGGCAGCAATAAATCCTGGAGCTGGGCTGCAGGCTTGTGGTGGTGGGTTTTTTTTTTTAACAGCCAAGAGGCTTGTACAATTATAGGTTTCTACTATGAACGGATTTTTGATTTCTCACTGAAGAATGATCTGCTGCTTGTCTTGAGTCTTGTCTCTCAGCTGGCCCTATTTTATGAGGCGGCCGTTAATTGGCATTATTGGTGCTGCAGCCATCGGATTCGCTTCCTTCCCTTCCCCACTGGAATGTTCTTGTTACTGCTGGAAGTTCTGAGTCTGGACACGTGAATTCTGATGAGCACGGTTCGGTGACAATATTAAAATAAATCCTGATTGTCCAGGTGTATTTCCAATCTATTTTTTCCACAATCATAGAAAAAAAAGTCTCATTTGAGAAAGGGTTCCGTACAGAATACGCAGAGTCACATGGATGCAGACCTCTTCAGTAGAACAAAACAGGATTGTGTAGTCCTTTTGGATGGTACCTCTCCAGTAGCTGGTGGCAGAGGGTCCTGAGAGGTGTTGGATGCCCGAGGCTTTGGCAAAGCCAGGGATGGGTCACGGCCGCAGTGTTAGAGGGGGATATACGTGTTGGGGTGAGACGAGTGGGAGAAAGGTTGCTCATCGTACGCGGGATTGTAAGTCTCCTGATCTCCATCTGTTGTAGGAAATGGTATCTCATAATCCTGTTAAATGAATGGAGTTTCATTTTAAACGACAGGCTGTTCAATCTCATGAGTCCAATTGGGGGGAAAAAAAACCAACCCAAGAGAGTAACACCTTCTGACACAAATCTTAGGTTTATATTCAGTTGATATGTTTCAACTTCCAACATTTACATCCCTGTGCTATTGTTTACGTTCAGTTGCTCCTCAACTTCCCTGATGTCTTAATTCCTGATCAGTTACAGATAATCATGTTCTTTACATTCTATGTTGTATTCAGAGGGACTGCATTATGTCGTCGTCATCGTTGTCATCATCATCATCATCATCATCATAATCTGCTTCAGCTTTTTGGACTAGAATGTCCCACTTCCAACACATCTCGCTTTATTTCAACTCCTTTGATTTTCTCATTTCTCTTTCTGTGGAACTCAGAAGTTTCCAAGATGAGCTTTTACCCCCATTCTTTTCAAGCGAACTGTTGTCTGAAGGAAACAGGAGACTTTTCTAAGGTCATTAGGCCTAGATAATTAGAGAATCTGTCTTGGGGAATTTCTGCACATGTGCAGTCATCAAATTAAAAGGCCGTATTGCAATTAAGAGGCAGATGGGTTTTCATGGTTTCTAACTGTAAATATCCTCATGTGGCCTCAAAATCAGAGCCATCTCCAGGTATGTAGGGCACGGTGCTGAGGTTTCCGTGGAGCAGAAAGCTCTTCAGTGTCTTCCTGGGGTAACCTTGGAGAAAGTTTCCAGCGTGTCCTCAGTCCCCAGGACCTCTTGGCCCCTTCTGCTGGGGGAAAGTATTGTCCAGGCATCGGTCAGAGCAGGTCTCTGCAAGAGAAGCTGGTGGGAGCTGCAGCCACACGTTGAACTTCTGCTGAAGACAAGGATTTGTTTGGTTTACTCAGGGTTGTTATAACAGAATACTTTCCCCTCTGCCCTAAAAGCTTGTTTTAGCAGTTGGTGGAAACATCTACAAGTCTTCAAAAGAAGCACAGGAGCATGCAGGTTGGCGTTGCTGAAGGCTGGGGTTTGGCTGGGTGGATGTCGCATACGTGCTCTCTGCCCGGAGGAACCCCAGTAGCTCCAGCTGCTGAAGGTGCTCCATGGCCCAGCCCCGTGGCTCCCAGGTGGTTTTTGCTGAGCATGAACCAGTGGCCACATGGCATCTGTAGGCATGAGGGTTCTCCCTCTTTGGAGGTGCCCTGTCTGTCTTGTTTTCCAGGAAATCTCTGTTCTGAGCAGAAGCAGAACAGTTCCTGGAGGAGCAGTGTTGTCTCTCGTTGGAGCTGCTGGTTTGTGGGGACAACCGGCATCACCTGCGCTTAAAAACCTCCACTGCTTAACGGTGCCCACTGCTGAGGAAAGGGCAGGAGAGCTGTTTGTCCCAGATATTTTTGAATGCCCTATTTCAGCGGGAAACTTGTTGTTTTGGTATTTGAAAAGCCCTCCAAACGTCCCCTGTGGCTTTGAAATGATGCCACATTTCGGAGGTTTGGATTCCTGCCTCCAGTTATTTTTGAAAAGAACAGGAACCTAAAAATAACCATGTGTACTTTTCCAGGCAGAAATGACTGGATTTTTTTTTTTTTGTGAGCCAAACGTTTGCAGGGAGGCTGCTGGAATGAGCCCTTCCGCGTGTGAATTTATGGCTTTGGGGAGCCGGTCAAAGGGAGCGTTACCAGAGAGCTCCCGGCCTGGCGCGGGGGCGAGGATGAGGATGGAGCCCTCCTCCGCCCCGGAGGGGCCTGACCTTCACAAACTGTTGCTCTGCTACGTGATGAATTCACACTCGCTGGATTCCACCTCTGGCGCTTCCCCCGGGCAGTGACCTGCTGGTTTTCTTCCAGTTACAGGGATCGGTTGCCGTTGAGTGTATTTCTGCAGTCTCTACAGAGCAAATTTATTGGTTTAAAAAAATAAAAACCCTGACTAAAAACCTGTTTTGGCTTCTAAATTTAGAAACAATGCAGGCTGGCAGCTCTCTGAAGCGGATTTCACTGAGCTAATTATCCTTTTAGATAAAGCACGTCTCCTGCATTGTCTAATCAGATGAAAATATCTGCATTACAGATGGTCCCTTCCATTCATTATTCACTAAGGAGATTAAGTTTCGCAGAGAGAGGAGGAACACGATGGGGGTGGGGACACTGGTGGGAAGAGATTGAGTCCCCAGAGCTGTCACTGCTGCTTTGCACGTGCCACCTTCTCCCTGCGTGACCATGATGGACCATGTTCTACTGGTTTAGCTCCTGCAGCCCTTGGCCAGGAGTTAATTAGGTGGAGTTTCCTTACCGGTTCTTGTTTCGCTCTCAAAATGATTGGAAACCACAGAATTGACTGGGATTTGGGGGGGATTTTGTTGGATTCCCTGTGTCAGTTGATGGGGGAAGACCCTACTTCCCTCCTTTTTGGCCATCCTTTAATGACCACTGCTCCCCAGGTGAAGAAACTGGTGGTGAGGAGCTGGAGGATCAGATGGGTTCCTCTGTTCCGAATTTAGCAGAGCACTGATCCTGGAATCACTGTCTTGCTTCCAGAGGGGAAAAAATACCCAATTTTCTCCCAACCACAGCTGACCATCTGGTTATTTCTGTGCCCCAGTATTTTTCTTGGTGAGATTTTTCCCTCAAGTATTGGCTAAGTCTGAGCTCGGGTAGCATTACAGGACAAAAATAGACGGCTTTAAACAGGGCTGTGGTTCAGCTGAATTATAACATGGGTAAATCTTGCAAAAGTAGACGGGACGGGGGGAAAGTGTTCAGCCTCCATGTGTTATATCGGATTAAAGCACTGGGATTTTGGTTATAACTGGGCTCTTCCCTCACCACACAGGCAAGACCCGTGTAGCCTAACTGGATCCAAATCAAGTCCAACAGCCACTTGGGTTGGATTTCAAGACCTTTATATGAAGCTTAGTATTTCAAAATAGTTTCACGTTACGCTGGTTCTTTGTTCTCTTGCTGGACTAGGGCTTTGTAATCGCGCTTCCTAATTTCTCAAATGTTTTTCTTTCTCCTGTATGTGTATGAAAACCTCATGTAGACATTAGAAACTAACTGGGGTGGGAAGGACTGCAATATAGAAGCTGACTTGCAAAACTTGTAAAATAAGTATCGTTGCCTCGCATGTGGGTTTGCTTCTACTGTGTCTTGGTTACTCAACCATGAAACGATTTCCTACAAGAACAGATAAGGCTTTGAGACAAAATTCTCTGTTCAAAATAATCTCGAGATGGTCTCCATTCACAAGTAGGGCATCTAGAGACCCATAAAGCGTTTCTCACCTCATATACTGAAACATTCTCACTGCTCTTTAGAAGTGTTCTGGTGTTGCATTGAGATTCTGCTTTAGATTTTGAAAATACCTGGTAGTACCTTGATAGGTTGGATCTCTCTGCACTCAGTCTCCAACTTCTGTGTTGTTTTTACTGTGGTGGGGATGTCAAAACAGGCGTCCCCTCCCAGCAGGTGAGAGAATACAGGGACTAATTCTCTTTTCAAATCTTATCTCCACCCAGCTTTTTGGCGGAACAGGTAATAACTTCACTAACTTATTCTAACCTGCTCTTTGCAGCATGTTTCACTTCCAACACTGAAGGCTCTTCACAAAGTTCTTGATCTCCTGTCTGAGAACCCTCAATGTTCACTTCTCTCAGACCTTGCCCAAACCAGAAAAGGTCTCCCAGACCTTTTCCTCCTTTCCTCGCAAGAAGCAGACCCACTCTTGCTGGCCATCATGGGTTTCTCCTTTGCCGTGGCTCAGGCAGGTGGCCCCCCGTTTGCCGTCACTTCTGGGGCTCCAGGTGCCGTTGGGCTGCTCCGCAGGAAGGAGGTGATGGTGAGAGACCCTGGGCTCAGGTCCTTCTCTAGGATGAGGATCCTGGCTCTGCGAGCAAGGGGTGGGAGTCGCTCGAGCGTGTCCCCGTTGCAGGCACGTCTCTTGGAGCTGTCACTGAACAAGAACAGGCGCTGGCAGGTGAAACGCTCACATCTCTCCGTACAAAGGAGAATACACAGAAAGAGGATGCAAAGCAGTCACTGTCGCTCCTTTGATGTTCCTGAGGTTCTGGTACAAGCCATCATCTTACCTGCCCCTTCAAAGTGTGTCACCATCATCAATTATATTGTTGTATATTATTTTTCCTCTCCTCCTCTTATCTTTCTCCCCCCGACCCTCCTCCTGCCTCACTCCTGCACAGCAGAACAGCACAGCCCGTAGATTCCGCTCTCATTTCAAAATGAGAACGTGTTAATCTGTGGAAAAGCCACGTAGTTGTGGGTATTAACCTGGGACTTGATGTGGTTTCATCAGAAAGGTACTAGATAAGTCACTGAAGGCATAACTGTACATATTTTCAAATAAGGCCTTTGTGTTACTTGATTTCCAACTTTGAAGGGTTAGAAGCATTCAAGGTTTATATTTAGTACCGCAGAAAAATCAGGTTCTTGTCTGTCCGTTGCACCAAGAGCCTGGATTTCGAGGTGGTGTTTCCCGCACACACTGTGCCCAGTCCCCCCTGCTGTAGGGGCTGGATGGACCTGGGGGATCAGTGGGGACGGGAGGGGGGCATTTGGGGACTGTTTGTGGTAAGGGGGCCGTAAGGCATTGCCCCACGGAGCACAGTCTTCCTTGGGCATAATATTGGGGACCTTGGGGACCCGAGGGATGGGCAGAGCCAGCGGCCGAGCTCTGGGGGCTTCATCTCCTTGGTATTTCCTAAAAAGTTCACGTGCCCTTATTTATAGTAGAATCACTGCGTTGGTAGAGCACGTTTGGCCTTCTCCAAAGGAAAAGGGATACAGAGCAGAGGGGAACAACGTTAACCCTTGTGTGTGTGTCATTTTTTTGTGTTCTTTGTCTTTTATTTAAGCTGGAAAGAGGTGACTTCCTCTCGGAAGAATGGCGAGAGAGAATTGCAAACACAAGGTACAGTACAGCCATTGAATGCTGCTTTATGAACTGAATATTTGGGAGTTTGTATAATGGAAATTGGGAGCCTGGCCAGCTTTTTATATAGAATTTCCACAGCAAATACCAAAAGCCTATCTGCCAACTCATATACTGGCCTCTTTAGATCCTGTTTTCTGACTTGAAGAATGGCTTTAAATGCATGTCCCGTGATATTACATACAAGGGTGTATCCAAGATAAATTCTGGTTATACAGAGAAATATAAACCTCTGTTTTGCATATTCTTGTAGTTCGTGTCAGTGATTCTAGCAAAAACTAGTTATCTTGGCTATTGGCGCATACAGCTAAGCTCATTTTCCATTTAAAAAAGAAGTAAAAGACCCAAGTGAATCTGTTCCAACTTAAATTGGGAATTCATTTAAGCTGATTGTCTTAAAGATTTATTTCTGTGAAGGTCTGTACAGAGGGTTACACTCCTTTTTGATGCTATCAAAAAGGGAGTAAATTTGTTAAAAGTAATAAAATACTCTTCTGTGTTTTTAAAGGCTTTGCATTCTTTCAGCCTTATGGACAGAAAATAAAGTCTTTATTTTTATATGACCTTCTGGGCCACCCTGTTATGTATGGGAATGGGAGCCAGTTGTCAAAGAGGGCTCTCTGAAAGTCTTCAGCCTTGTGGCAATGTATGGATGGCTTCCAAGACCCTGGTTTAAGAGTTCTTCATCGGGGAGGCGTCTGCCCGGCTGATGATTTTTGTGTTATTATACACCTCGGTTAAACTTCTGGAGGTGCCTTTTAATTTATGGGCAGCCTTGTCCCAGCCTTGCAGCCTCGTGGGGTTTTGCTTCGTTTGCTCTTCCAAGTGCACACTCTGCAACTTTCCTTGGAACAAATTTAATTTTTTTTTCAAATTGTCTATAGCTGAAGTATGTCTGACTTATGCAGAAATGCTGGTAGATGTTTATTTGCAGGGTGTGCAGCTAATTGCCTGCCTGCTGCTCCACAGCCACCTTCTTCTGATACAGACGTTCAAAAAGAAGTAGCTTTTTGCTCACGATTGTTGGGTGTTGGTGTTTGTTCCGAGCCTGCCAACGGCGTCTGCTCTCTCTAACGAGACCGCAGCTTCGGTGCTGAATTCCCAGTGGGGCCACCTGGACTCAGCACCGAGGTGGAAGTGTCACCCTTCGCGTGAGCGGGGACCGGTGGCCGGGCTCAGGGGGTAGGATGCCTTTGTACCAGCACAGGCTTCCGCCTGGCTGAGGGCTTGTATCTCTGAGATGTGAGCAAGCTGTGGAGCACACAGAATTCCTGTTAATAACTACATTATTCCTCATAATAACTGTACTTGATACTAGGAAGAACTTGTTTGGTGTGAGGGTGGTGAGAGCCTGGCCCAGGTTGGCCAGAGAAGCTGTGGCTGCCCCATCCC
>JAOXJK010000014.1:1650713-1664468 GCA_025774025.1 Xenus cinereus
GGAGGGGTTGAAGGGCAGGTTGGAGGGGGCTTGGAGCAACGTGGTGTGGTGGGAGGTGTCCCTGCCCAGGGCAGGGGTTGGCACTGGATGAGCTTTGAGGTCCCTTCAACCCAAACCAGTCTCTGATTGCTGGGAGGCAGCTCTGCTTGTGCAGGTTCTGCTGGGGTAGGAGAAACTCTCGGTCCTTTCGTACCTCTGACGGGAGCCAACAAAATGTGCACCCGCCAAGGCTGCAGAGCTCCCTGACTGCACAGGCAGGGCTTTTGTGTATCCAGTTTCTGTAATTGCGTACTGGATTCGGTTACTGGATTCTCCTATTTTAAATTGTCACATTCAGTACTGGGTATTAACTTGTAAGTATTAAAATAGGGACGCTGTCACTGGGTGTCTTGTTTGTTTCTTGAGACGCTGCGTTGCAGTCACTCGTGACCAGGGAAGTCCAATAACCCCACTGGGGCCCTTCCATTGCCCGAGGTGTCTTTTTTATTCCCTCTTAACCTCCTGGATAAGTAACAATTTTATTTGGTTATGGCAGAAATTAAAAAAACAAGTATTTCTGAAAAGAAAAATGTGTGGCATGAACAAAGCAGCTGTGGCTTCCCATAGCACAGCTTTGTGCTGAAGTAAATAATGTGACTTTTGGGCTCTGATGCAAACTGTAAAACCCCAAAACATAAGCTGTTTTCATTAACTGTAGTGGTTGATTTTTTTATTTTTTTATTGTTTTTTTTTTAAACTTAGAGGAGTGGCAGGACGGGGAAGGTTCAAGAGCTCTTTACAAACTGAAGAAACTCAAGTTCTCTCCCAGAAGGTGCTCAGGCTCCATCCCTTGGGCCGGGACCACAGAGAGCTGGGACACGGAGCTCGGGTCCCTTTTAAATGAAAGGGCTTTGGGGGCTTGTCTATAAAAGACACTAATCAGGAATGAGACAGTGGTGTTACTGATTGAAATTTCTCTAGATCATCACTGAGAATTAATGCTCTCTTTTTTTTGGAAGTGTTTTAAGATTTGTCATTTTAAAGTGATCCTTGAAGGCACTTGAGGTCCGTAGCTACCTACCTGGCAGGACTAAGAGATTGACTTTCTTGGATGCCGTCAGAATGAGCTTTAAGTAATATATATTTTTCTTTGTAATGATACACAAGTGGTAGTTTTATCAGGGCTGCTCTTTAGGGCTCTGTTCTTGATTATATTTAAGAAGTAGTCATTTCTAGAAGGAATAATGGGAGCTGACTTGGCTTTTTTTCTTTCTTTTTCCAGGTGGGAGAATTGTGTCCTCAAAACCTTTTGCACCTCTAAATTTCCGAATTAACAGTCGAAACTTGAGTGGTATGATCGCCCTTTTTATTCTTCATTACAATTACACTGTATTCATTATCTGAACATGTCTGTAGTGGGATTTTGTTGCTCTTTAAAGAGTTGTGTAAGTAGAAAAATGCTTTTGTATTATTACAGTACACATGCCAAAGCGAGATGTATTTAAAATGACACAGACAAACTCCACCCAACACTGGAACAAACAGACACTCTTTTTATGGGGTTCATCATGTCTATAAAGTTGATGTTTCCCTGGCTGGGTATCTTTTATAGTTGAAGAGAAATAAGGTGTTTCAAGGGCATGATTCACTTCTGTAAGTACAAAGAGCTGCAGTGATTAACTGTGGGCAGGTCCCTTACACCGTAGCTGTCTACATTTGGGCAGGGAAATCATCTAGTCCTGATTTGTAGGGCTCAGAAGCTGAAATAATCAACCTTGCCTTGTCTTCTATGCTGGAAATTGCTCGAACAGACCTATCCCACAAAGGCCCAGTTGCTGTGTCTGTTTTATTGCCGACAAAAGTTTTGTGTTTTGCTTCCCTTCTCAACATGGACTTGAGATTTGCCAATGTTGTCCTTTGCAAGTGTGGGAACGGCAGTTTAATGAGGCTTGGAGATTACTAACACCCTGCCTTGTTGGTTTTGTTTCTGACCTTTTTTTCTATTTTTTTATTGTTGAAATTTTTCAAACAAAAGAATGATTCGAGCTGGGGTTTACGCATATTTACTGTGTCCAGTGCAAAACATGCCCTAAATTTCAAAACCGCCTTAGTCCCCTCCTTGTGCAAACATGGGCAAGTCCCACGCCGAGTTACAGATCTCAAGCTGTGCTCTCTGTTTTTGGCCTGATGCTCATGGTAAACTGCTTTTCAAGAATAGTAATTTGAAGACTGTCATTAAGGCATTTCACTGAAATAGTGCCATTGTGAGCTATTTTTACTGAGCTTGAGTTGTTGTGAATGTCCTGTGCATCAGACGCCCAAAACTGCCCTTTCCCTTCCTCTTTGATACTCTTTTCTGTGGCATTGGATTGTTTGGAACCTTATTAACCGTTGGGTCCTGGTTCACCGGTCCTTTGTAGATATTTGCTTGAAAATAAAAGGCAAAAAGGGGAGAATGGTACTTGTGGAAATCCTCAGACCTCTGGAGGGCTGGGATCAGCCTGTCAGTTTGTGAACCAGACAAAGAGCCCCTGAGTGAAGCCTTGTAGGACTAGGTGAAACAGAAGAAGGCACTTCTAAAGTTTCAATTAGGAGACCTGCCTATGTAAATTAATTTTCTTGGCCTCTCAAACCTTTTCTTTCCTGGCTTTTGACCATTGCGTTCTCTCTCTTTGCTAGGTTTGGGAGGCTGCAGTTATTAAAAAAATGGGGGGGAGGCAAAGGGGCCACTGTGTACTAGATTTTTCACTTAATAAAAGCCCTGATTCTGCTTGTCATTGAGCCAGTTCTTTATCCCATTTCAGCTTTCACCCCAGAGTGCACTCATGGGGAGTAGTTTTCTACAATGCTGAAGTTTTATATATCAACTGTTATTTAATGCTTAATGGGAATGTTGATGTTAAAAATATATAGAGGTAGGTAATTAGGATTTGGGGAAATGAGATCGCGTAGCGTAAGAACAGATAAGAGCTTCCGCTAACAGGAAACTCTTCCAGGGATTCAGATAAAAGATCCAGAATAGAAATTACCTTTGTGTGTTACAGACAGGGAGGGACAATTGTGGGAATGAATTTTAGGTCTCAATCCTATTCTATGGCCACACTGTACTTGGGAAATACCGGTATCAAATGGAGACGCAGGGGATGTACTGGGCCTGGGGCTCGTTCCATTCTCGATGGCCTGTTCTAAGGGACACTCCGGGAACACGTCACCCTCTGAGAGCTCGTGGCATCAAATGTGGCCAAGAGCCATCACGTGCAGAGATTTCTGTGCCTTATGCTGCTGCCCTGCGAGGTTTTTCATAATTCTTTTATTCAGCGGGGTCTTTTTGTGCCTGAGTACGATCTGAGTCCCATGGCTTGCCTGTCTGTCTAATGTTTTGATCTAAAGTATGAACAGTAAAATAATTTAAAAACTCTCATGGAAAAGATAAAGCTTTAAAACAACCTTTTTTTTTTTTTCTCAATACCATTTTTGTCCTTAGTAGTTCCATCTGGAAAAAGAAATGGAAATGTGGAAAGAGTTGAGACAAACCAAAACAAGTATTAAAATGTGGTTAAAATAGTGGTTGAAGTTGCTGAATCCTAAGCTTTGCTTTTTTGACTCTTCTGGGTAATTTTGTATTTAATTAGAAGTGTGCCATAATTTCTTCTGCCGTCCTGCGCCTTGCTCAGCGTTCAGTGGTTATGGTAATGCTTAGACACATCCCATACCTATTAATTCTAGGGAACAAAACAAATACGGGCAAGAAAGCAAATACAAAACATGTTTGTCCCCAGTCCAAATATAGTGCAGTTCCAGTTTACATGGGTTGGCCCTAATGACGTTCTGTAACTGGTTCTACTAATTGAATCCTGGCTGTTACTACAGATGTGTTCTCGCTGGGCTTCTCCTAAACGTTGTCTCTGAGACACAGGAAAGTTGTGTTTGTTTAAAGCACTAGCACTTAATTTCACTCTAGAACGACTCGCTGAAGGGATAAAAGGTAGATCTTCCAAATTTCTTAAGTTTTCTGTAGGGTTCATGTAGCAAGAGAATCAGAAATTGCTTTTTAAACTCACTGCAGGGTTTTTTTTCTAGGCCGTTGCTGTCTGAATATCACATGTATCTGTGGTTTGAATAAACCTGTCCTCTTGCAGGGCTGGTTTCAGCTGGGTAGAAGTGAATGGTTCCTAAACTGACTTTCTCCCTTTAGACATTGGCACTATAATGAGAGTTGTGGAGCTGTCGCCACTGAAAGGATCTGTGTCATGGACCGGGAAACCAGTTTCTTACTACCTGCATACTATTGACCGAACCATAGTGAGTATAAACGCCAGCTGGGAAACCTCTGGCTGCTTTACCTGCCCTGGAATCAATATTCCTTCTTCTTGGGAATCGCTTTCACGTTCGTTTGCACACCTAATTAGAAGGGATGCAATCCCCTGTTCCATCCCACTGAACATGCAGAGGGTCCTGCGTGGCATCGCCTCTGGCTGCTTCAGCGCATCTTACGCTAACGGGGTAATTAGGGACAGCACTAAAGTAGTCTGTTAATTAATTGAAGGTGCATAGATTTACCAATATAATTCCTTCTTGTGCTCCAGGATATTCAACTTTACAGAATGGTGGTCTCGTGCTCCAGCTTCCCCACTGAGTAAAGACTCTGCGGGTCTTTAATTCTTCAGTTTGCTTTGTGGTGCACAGACCTTTTCACTCTGTCCTATTCCAGCAGTAAATCTCAGTTTTAGTTGAACCTCAGTTGCTGTAGAACCAGCCAAAGCTTCGTAACAATGCTGGGGCATTCACTGTTGGGGTTTTTCAGTTAAAGAAAACAGAAACAACCCTGTAGAAATGTAAACATTTGCGGAGAAACAGTTTCTTCCCACACTGAGTTTTTTTGCAGTATCATAGCAAGACTATTTTTCTAAGTCTGCTTTTGTTAAAGAATATGCTAGAGCACAGATAAATGTTGTAGTGGAGTCCAGGAGTGAAGCAGCTTCATTGAAAATAACCTTCTGCTGAGCAGAGATATATGACACAAAAAGCTTTAAAACAAGGAGAGGCCGTGGTGAGATGATAAAACCTTGTTGAGGCTTGGATTATGTCCGGCCACACATCGTGTCTGTGCTGCTAAAAAGAATAAATGCAAACGGCTTCTTGATGTAGCTTATCAGAAGAAAACCAGTCAGAATTGCTGCAGTTCTGCATTTGTCTTCAGCTAATATTTTGTTCTTATGTATTCATCTGTCGTGACTTTGCAAATGACTATCTTATCTTCTATTTTCAGCTTGAAAACTATTTTTCTAGTCTCAAAAATCCAAAACTCAGGGTAAGTTTTCAGTTATTTTCCGTAGAAAACTCAAAGTAATGGAGTAGCCACTGCGAGGAGTTTAGTTACTTGTTAAAGATGTAGAGAATTGATAGAAAATCGAATTTTCTTGATGAGCAAGGAAGGTGGGTGTGGAGCTAATTGAAGTGAAGCATCACATGCCATGGAGAACTAACACAGTCGTGTTCAAGGGCTTTCAAATAGAGAATTAATGGGGCAGCCACAAGGTGGTTTTGGTCTGTAAAGAACCATTAGTTCATTAAAGAACTGAAGTTAAAGAAGGAAATTATGGTTTGGATGTGTCCCAGTGTTCAGCTGCGTGGAAATGAAGCTGAAGAGCTCTCTGGGATGTTCCTTTTGGGACGTGCTACTTGAGACCTGAAATGTGTTGTCACTTGCTGCAGTCTGTGCTATCACATGTGGAATTAAAATGCCAGACGATTTCTGAGCGTGTGCTGGGCTGGATTAATCTGAAACAACTGATGGGGCTGGTATTCCCAGTAAGAGAATTAAGAAAGGCCACTTAATTTAAAATTTCAGGTGAATGTTACTCTTCAGAGTGACTTGCTCAGTAAGTGTTGAAAACAGATTAATGGTGGCTTTGAGACCGAATTTCAGACTGCTGAATTCAAATTTAGGAGAAAAAAAGATTTCTTGGAGTCAAAATCAAAAATGCAGAGTGGCATCCCTGTGCTTTTGAGCTTCCCTGCTGATGATGGTGGGGCATTAAAGCTGCCATTTCTAGTCTAGTTGATGATGTGCTTAAACTGAAGAGGTGTTGGAATTGCCAGAATTCTTATGCAAATTAAACCTCACCTGGAAGATACAATAAAGGCTTTGCAATTTCCTGTCCTTACTGCCTAGTAGAAAATCAACTTTAAAAGTTGCTGCTTTTGGCTTTTTTTAGTCTCTACCGAATTGACTAAAATTGAATTAGAAGATGATTAATGGCTTTGCCATTTCAAGTCATGTAAGATTTTTAACGTGATGTAGCAACACATGAAATGTTTGGGATATAGGTGAAGCTATCGAAACATTTAATAATTTTTGAAAAACACCAAATCTACAACCAGTGTTGTACAAACAACACACACCAGTGGGTGATCGGGAGGGGCAGAATAGGGGAAGAGGTTGGGGCTTAATCTCTTTTGCTCCGAGGCTGCTTGTTTGGAACCCATTAGTGTAGGGAATGCCGAGCAAAAGGGGGACTTACATTATCTTCCTTATCCCCCTGAGGGTTGCCTGAGGCAGGGTTTTTTTCTCTTGCTGGTAACAAAAGGTGATTTTTTTTTAATTAGGTGTTGTATGATGAGAGTACTTACACCCAGCTCTTCTTGAGGACTAAGCTGGGAAACACAGTGATCTGTATTAAGAAGTGATAAAAATATGAGCAAATAATTAAGTCTTTTAACCCATTTATCCAGGAGGAACAAGAGGCAGCTAGACGTCGTCAACAAAGAGAAAACAAGAGCAACACAACTACTCCAACGAAGGTTCAAGAAAACAAGGTGAATGTCCTGCATTTTCGCAGAGTGAATGTGTTTTCTCTCGAACCCTGGAGGAGCTCAGAGCCTGTGGCAGGAAAAGCCTGATTCCGTGGGGAACCTCTGTGTGTGTTCTGAACACCCAAACTGGTGTAACTGGTGCTGTAGACAAAAATCTGATGGAGTGACTTAAAAGCTGCGCTTGGGAACTGCATCACTCATTCGGGAAAAAAGGTTTTGGAGGGTGACTAGAGCAGTTGGTTGTCCACCCTCGCGTACAATCAGCACCAGTTTTCCCTGAGTCATAACCCATTGAGTGGGGTTCAGAGCGTGCCGAGTCTCTTCTGCAAAGACTCATTTCCTTTCTCATTCCGTTGCATAATGCTCTTAGCAATGAGTGACTGTTCCTGCACCAAAATATCAAGTATTGAATGTGCTTTGACTTTTTAATGACATGAAGAATATAGAGTGAATGATCAGCTTTTCTTAGACAACAGTTATAGATTTCCTTTTCTTTAATGAGTAAGTCCAGAATATGATGAGCACAAGTCCTTGGGTGTTGGGGACAACTCTTACCCCAAGCAAGTCTGCTTCTCTAGCAATTTATTTAACTACAGTGCATCAGTTTCCTTTAATAATATTATTAAACAAAGTTATTAATGCTTACTTAAAAGGAATGCTGCATAGATAGGTATAAATGAGTAATGAGCTTTTGGCTTTTAAAAATCTCTTAGGATTCTGGTGCTGAAGAAGAAAAGGCTGGGGCAAATTCTGTTAAAAAGCCATCTCCCTCCAAAGCACGGAAGAAGAAGCTGAGTAAAAAAGGAAGGAAAATGGCAGGCAGGAAACGAGGACGTCCCAAGAAAATGAACACTGCAAATACAGAGCGCAAGACCAAGAAGAACCAAACTGCACTAGAACTTCTGCACGCTCAAACTGTTTCACAGACATCGTCATCCTCTCCTCAGGGTGAGCTCAAGGCTGGTGGTGGAAGAAGCCTTTCCCTGCCACAAGAGTGTAGATGAGTCTCTGAGGCTTTGAATGCTTGGAGTCGTTCGTCCTTTATTGCTGGGTTTAGTTTGGGTTTGTGTCATGACATCTCCCTTCCCCCTTGAGATGGGGGGATGTCTCTGACGGTGATTGAATCTGTCGTAGTTGGCCAGAAGCTGGAGCCGAGCTGTGGCCAATTGTTTACCCCTGTTGCTGGATAAACTGTCGATGTCCTTCCAACCAATTAGTTGCAGTGTGTTGATCTAGGCTGCGTCTTGGGTTGTAAATGATGTGCTTTCTAATGGCAAAGTACTTGCCAGAAACACTGATTTCATAATCTGAAAGGTTATCTCTGTTTCTCTCTTCAGATGCGTACAAGTCACCTCATAGTCCATATTACCAACTACCTCCTAAAGTGCAACGGCATTCATCCAACCAGCTACTGGTGACACCCACCCCACCCGCACTACAGAAGCTGCTAGGTAAGGCTAATGTCACCGACTTTGTCACGAGAACCTCCACTTTGAGGTTTCTGAACACACAGTAAATCAAATTTCCACTCTGGGAAGCTGTATATTGAACAGGAGAAGGGGCGCAGTTTCTCCCCAATCTTCCCCCATTCCTCTTGGCATCATCAGGAGGGCTCTTCTCTTGCTGCTGAGGTTGATGTCTTGGTCTGCATTTGGTTTTTGACATTGTTTCAGCCCTCGTCTGGCACAAAAGGAAATAAGTTTGGGTTTAGCAGGGATCCAAAATAACTTTAAATGGAAATGGCTAGTCAGAAATAACTTTATTTTAAATGAAACCATTCTCTCATACTTAAATGATACAGTCTTGGAGAACACCGCTCCATTTTCTCCACAAAACTTAGAGCAAAGTAAATGAGATGTTGCCTGAGTTTTTGAGGTCACAGAGGTGGTGTGGTTGGAAAATGTGCTCCACGTGCAAGAGGTGATTTAAGGAAAAACCTGGAGGGTGTTTTTTTGGGTCTTCTCGTTCCTCCCTCTCCAACTGTTTCTGGCCTTTGGCACTGGGCACGAGCCAAACGAGGATCATCTGGGGATGCGATGTAATGTTCCTTTCTATGTGGACACCAAGGGCACCTGTGATGGCCTGAACTCCTGCTCTCTTGCTGTGGTGACTGATTTCTTACTCTAGAGAAAGAGAGAGGAGGTCGGAGGAGCACAGCAAGCCCTGTCTCCTGGCTCTGGGAGAATGAGTGCTCTGAGCTCAGGGCTGGTTTTGGCTGCTACAGCTCATCTCTCCTATTATTTCTCCTCACATTGCATTAAAAGCTGCTCAGCTCCTCTTTCAGCATGCAAACACACCATTAGCACCCATCATCTTCCTCTGCGGTTTGAAGGCGTTGTCATGGCTTCCATTGGGGTGTCTATTAGAGGTAGCTAATGGATCCAAGAGTTCCGCTTGCATCAGAAGATGGATTTTCAGTGGGCTCTAAATTGGTCTTTAATGGTTTGGTCTGACCTACAGTCTAAACACAAAGCAAGAGAGAGCAAAGGGGGAGAGGTGTCAAGGGAGCAAAAGGGGTAAACAGGAGAATTGCACTTCCTCTCACTTGAAATGTGTCATCTCCTTGTTTATTTTGCAGACTCTTTTAAGATCCAGTACATGCAGTTCATGGCATACATGAAAACTCCTCAGTACAAAGCGAGTCTGCAACAGTTACTGGAGCAGGAAAAGGTAGGTCTCATTTTGAACACTTCTGAAACAAATTGTCCAGATACCAGATACCTTGGATGTTGGGGGAAAGTGCTGGAGATGGGAATTGTGTGCCCTTCCCACCAGCGCTGCAGCAGGCCAATTGGGAAGACTCCACCAGAGTGATGCTTGGGCTGAGTGACTGTCCCTGGGGATTTTATTGTGAACTTGCTCAGTCTTTGTGTGCTTAAATTTTCCATCTGCAAACTGGGAGAGATGCACCTCCCCTCTGGTCCCCCTCCACTTGATAACTTGTAATTCAATATTTCTGTGGTTTTCCCCTATTTTGGCATGAATGTGCACACCTGTGCAGGCAGCAGTGTCTGGAACCCTGTCCTTTTCTTCCCTTTGGGATTGGCAGCTGCTTTTCTTCTCTAAATGTCTCGTGGGTGACAGGAACAGAGGTGATAGACAACCCCTCCAGCAGCATCACTGCCCAAACATGTTCCTGCTCTCCCTTTGGTCAAACTGCTTTTAGATAATTAAATCGTGCTTAATGTGGCTAAAGATTTTAGCAACTTTGAATGACTGTCTTGAAAAACACACAGATACTAATTCCTCGGAACTGAATTTTCTGGTTTTGACCTCCTGTTCTTTTCCCGATGTAGGAAAGTCATAAATGAATTGAGTTCTCTGGCACCAGGATTCCTCGTTAAACTTTTAACAAATTGAATTATAGGATTAAAAAAACCCAAACTGTCATTACTGACTTAAGAGACTTAATGAAGCATCCTTAGTATTGATAATTTTAATGTGTTAAAGTTACACTGGTGTACAAAATGTGAATTTACCAAGTTGTGGGTTGAAATACATGGAAAGGTGAAGAAATCCCTGCAGCTGTGGAGAGAGGCGTTTTTCTCTGTTATGGAGCCATCTCCCCAGCAGAGGGAGGAGATTTACTGACTAAACACCTTTTCTTCTTGTGTTGCTTTACCTCAATTAATGAATAATTTAATTCCTTTAAAAACTAGTCCTGATGAGAGAGACTGTGCTTGCTGCTTCTATGGAAGAAGCTTTCCCCATAGAGTCCAACAATAATCTTTAACTTCTGGCCAAGTCTAGCTTTTGGTAGCCCTCGTGGAAGCTTTCCTTTGCTGTAGGCTTTGTGAAAGTGTCAGCATGAAGCTGTAGCCTTATTTCCTGGGAGTTTCCATAATGGGAACTCCTCTTCCTGAGGAGAGAAGCTACTTCAATACTGAGAATCGGTTCGTGCTGATGTGCTGTTCATGCAAACCTTTTTTCTCTGCTTGTTTCCATTTGTTTTCACAGTCAAACAGCCCTTTGGCTTTTCAACTTTTTCCTTAAGCAGCATGTTTTTCTGCTTGTTCTGTACTTGTCCGGAAAGTCAGCATAAAGTTAATTTATCTCCCATGCCTAGAAAATGGCGTGAGAAATGATAGCGTGCAAGTATTGCGCCGACTGCTGAAAGTATAAATTGAGAGTGTGGAAAAATAATCACTTCATGTTGGTGTCTGACAGCTGTTCTGTACTTTCAGACATTAAAATAAGGAATTCAGTATGAAAATAGGTTTTTAATGGAGTGTTACACTGAGAGTCTGGCAAGTTAAACTTCACAGAAGCAGAACTTTGCCGGATGAGGTGCTGTTGTATATTCTATTTAATAACTCCCTCTCACATGAAGGTGTTTCAAGTACAAGAAAAACATTTCTATAATATGATTTTGAAATAACCAAGGTGCTGTGGGCTGCCAGTTCACCGGATTGCCCTTAGATGGAGCTGTCAGCTCCTCCAGGGCTGGTGATGGCTGAGAGAAGTGAGTGATGCGGAGAGCACGCAGGAGTTTCTCAGCATCACCGACGGCAGCCCTGGAGCCTTGCAGTGACTCAAGAATTTGCCCAGGTCCTTGGCGTGAGAGCCCCAAAAATCTGTGTGCCAGGGGCCTGTGTTTGCTCACACGCTGCTGCCTTGCTTCACAGATGGGTTGCTTGGAAGATCAAGCTGCTTTTTACCCTCGTCCTTCTCTTTTTTGGAGCAATGACTCAGTTTCTGCACGATTCCTGTTTGGCCTCAGCAGCAAAAGCTGGAGAAAAGCGTAATCTCCAGAGCCTGCTCCCCTTGCTGCGCTCATCCTTCAACTGGGAACTGAATAAATGAGATTTTTTTAGTCAGTCCTACCCTTGCCTTTGCTGCTCACATAGTGCACGACTGTGAAATGAGTGAGCAAGTATCTCGTTAAGGGACCTTACGGGCAGGAAATGTTCTGCGAGCGGGGGGGTCGGGTGGCCACTGAAGTAATTTTGGCATTAGAAGTACAAGTGGTTTGGTTTATTTATGACTTTCTTCCTACCTCCCCCACAGTGTATTTTCATTTACTGCGTGTCTTCCATGAGCATTGTGTAGGAAAGCTCTGAATTGGGACTCTGGAGATTTAGATTCTGTTCCCAGTTTAGTAACAGATTTCATACAGATAATCTTTTCCAGTTCCATTTCTGCTCTGTAGGCTGTGATTATTACTACTTTGCAGTGTGCTAGGAGGATAAAACCCAATTCTTAAGACTACCCTGATTATATTTTACCATATAGCAGAAAAAATTACTTAAAAGCTCTTTTCAGCTTAATTAACTTCAAGTGTTGAACACTAACAAATGCAGGCCCACAGCAGTCTGAGACGGAGCTGGGTTAGTTCATACATATACCCTCCGAGCTCGGATTTACTCCCAACTTGCAATTCCAACTGGGTGTAAGCATCTTACTGGGATGGACCGTGCTGCAGCTGGTGCTAAAAGTGTATTTTCTCACTCTTCCCTCTTCCAGGAAAAGAATGCTCAGCTACTGGGGACAGCACAGCAGTTATTCACCCACTGCCAGGCACAGAAAGAGGAAATCAAACGTCTTTTTCAGCAGAAACTTGATGAGGTAGCCCTGATGGGGTGGAAGTGGATGCTCGTTAGTCATCTGCACGCGAACGGTTCTGATAAAAATGAGTAAGACCAGAGCAGCGTCAGGTCTTCAGCCTCCGTTTTGCAGCAGATCATGCTGAATAATATGGAATCTGTATCACTCTTTAGTTAGGTTTTTTAATTTATTGTTGAAATCGGTTGTGTGCCACTCTGGAAGGGGGATGACAGACCACAGACCCTGTGGTGTTTCAGTGGAGGAAGCACCTCCTGCTGGTTGGATGGACTCTGTGTTGCTGATGCAAGTTTGGAAGCACAGAATGAAACACGGTGGCTCTCTATTAAAATAGTGCTCTTTTGGCTGGCAGGAAACTAAATCCCAGTTTTAAAGCTGAATTGCTGGAAAGGCAGCTCCAAGTGAGGCACTTCTGTCCCAGTTATCCCCCAGCCATGACAGAGGGCCTGGGAGGGTGCTGGCGGACCCCTGGAGCTGCATGAGTTCTGTGGATCTCCTCAGTGTCATTTTGACTGTGACAGACATCTGGAATTAGGGGGTCAAGACCTCATTGAATGATCTCTTTCCTTTTCACCCTTCGTCTTGTAGTTGGGAGTTAAAGCTCTGACATACAACGACCTGATTCAGGCTCAGAAGGAAATCTCTGCTCACAATCAGCAACTGAAAGAACAGACGAAACAGCTGGAGAAGGACAACAGTGAACTCAGGAACCAGAGCTTACAGCTGGTGCGTACAGCGCTGGGGTCCGTCACCCACCGGAGTAGTGGGTGACGCTCCCATTTGTGTAAGGAGGACAGGTCACGAGCCGAGGGCAGCCCCTGTCCTCAAGGTATCTTAATGAAGAAACAATTATCCTGCTGCTGTAGCTCCTCTATAACGGGGAATAATGATGTTCAATATATTCATCAATGACCTGGATGAGGGGACAGAGTGTACCCTCAGCAAGTTTGCTGATGACATAAAGCTGGGAGGGGGTGGCTGACACACCAGAGGCTGTGCCACCATCCAGCGAGACCTGGACAGGCTGGAGAGTTGGGCAGAGAGGAACCTGATGAAGTTCAAGGGCAAGTGTAGGGTGCTGCACCTGGGGAGGAATAACGCCCTGCACCAGGACAGGCTGGGGGTGACCTGCTGGAGAGCAGCTCTGTGGAAAAAGAGTCCTGGTGGACAAAACGATGCCCATGAGCTAGCAATGGGACCTTGTGCCCAAGAAGGCCAGTGGTCTCTTGGGGTGCATCAAGAAGAGTGTGGCCAGCAGGTTGAGGGAGGTCATCCCTCAGGATGTGACAGGACCGTTGTGACAGGACAAGAAGAATCGGGAACAAACTTGAACATAAGAAGTTCCATCTAAACATGAGGAGGAACTTCTTTGCTGTGAGGGTGGCAGAGCCCTGGCAG
>JAOXJK010000014.1:1664568-1679806 GCA_025774025.1 Xenus cinereus
GGGTTGCCATAGTGCTTAGAGACATGGGTTAGTGATGGTTTTTATCAGAGTGAGGTTGATGGTTGGACTAGATGTTCGCAAAGGTCCCTTCCAACCTAGACAATTCTATCATTCTATGATTATGCTGGAAATCAAATCCCTGGGGAGCACAGAGCAGGAACCCTATTGCTGCCTGCACAGAAACCAGTCGCATGCAGCCAACCCAAGCTAATCTGTTATGCCTCTCTTTTTGGTGCAGTTCTACACAAATCACAGCAAAACATCTTCAGACATGAGCTGGTAAACTCACAGTAGGCCATGTAGACTCAGCAGCTTAGATCTTCGTTTGCTTAAGGCCCTCTTACAACTTCTCATTTCAGCATGTGCATGTCCCCTCTCACAGTCCCACAGTAATGCCGCATTTACCCAGGTAAAGGTGGTGAACTGGGCTTTCCAGTGAGTTATTAGAAGGCCATCAAGCAGATTGATCTCCCGTCCGTCTCTCAGAGCTATTACAAGGTCACAAGTCAGCCAAACACATTATTCATGACGAACCTTCCCAGCTACTAGGTAATACGGTGTCGTATCAGTGGACGAGTCCTCAAACACCCTAATTCCACACCTTCCCCTTGCTGAGCTCGCCTGACAGCCCATCTCATGCAAACCCTGAGCCTGGCACCACCACTTACGTAGTAGCTTTCCTGAGGTGCCTTGTGTTTCTAAAGCCAGCGGGACTCCCCAAGCCAGTAGCATCACGCGTGCACACACAGAGCTGGCAGAATTAGGTTGGGAAAAATAGGTCAAAACAGGCATATATTTAACTTGGAGTCCAAGCCTTAGAATTGTATTTTACCAATAAGTCATTCACACATGCACAAAATCCACATTTGATAACCGCCGGAATGTCATTGTGATATGAACTAGGCAATCAAGATATTTTACAGAAGCAGAGGCTCTGACAGAAAAATTTATATTCCTACTCCAAGCAGAGGTTTAAAAATACCACCTCTCCCTCGCAACCCCATATCCATCCTTTTATCTGTAATCAAGCAACTTCCTCCTGTACGATCTTTGGGGAAATTCTTTCTTACTCATTTCCAATGAGAGCCTTAGACATTTTTGAAAGTTTCTTTTTGGTTTTGGGGTTGGTTTTTTGGGGGGTTTTTTGTGTTTTTTTTTAAAGGTGGTGAGGGTGTAGGGTTGAGACACCCCTGCAGGTAGCCTGACTACCAAGCTTTAAAAAAGCCACTTTTGCAGGCAGGTCCAGGCAGACACACAAGGAAAGGAGAGAGGGCACGAAGGCAATCTGCCCCTTTCTAGAAGTTCTGCAGCAACTTCCCTGGGCTTGCGATGATCTTCCAAGCTGGACAGGACCATACGGCTGACACCTGGAAGAAGTCACCCTGTGGTTCCAATAAGCAAATCGAGCACCGGATCCTTAGATGAGATTTCTAGAAGGCGCTGGCTGTTTCCACCCTCCTCTAGGATCCACTTCTAGCCAAACCTCAGCACAGCTAAGTTGAACCCACAGAAGCACCCAGAACATTTTACCACACTTTTCCTACCTCTTTGCTGAATTTCCTGCAGCATGACTACTTATTATTTTGTTCCCATATCCCAAACTTTTTCATTCCCTCCCCAGCAACAGTAAAATCTTTCTAACACAGGGTCTGTAATCTGCCCTGAACACTTTAGGATAAGCAAGTACCTTGTCTGCACCTGCTCCTGCTTTATACAAACTTGAGCACAAAAGACACATATATTTAAGAATTTGGACACTTACAATTAGGTGATATATGTTTTTAATTAGAAATGCCCTAACATAATTGCTCAAATACAGACACTAAGGTTTTAGCCTACATCACCCTATTGGCTACAGAGAATTAGCCTGAGTTATTAACCCATGTTTTAATTGTCTGAGACAAAAGATTGCACGGCCTAGGAACCACTATCCGCGTAGCAATGTGTGTTGGAAAGAAGAGCAGTAATTTGCAATCACCCGGTTCTTGGGGAGTGAGAAGGCTGAGGGGGGAAAGGAAACTATCAAAGAGGGTGCACACTGACGTGCAGAGAGGGAGAGCCTTTGAAAATCTGCAGAGGATGCTTTCAGAGTGACAGTTCTGAGGAGCACGAAGGAGCAATACAAAGTCAAATTTCAAGAGTGGGTAACGGTTCTACACCAGCCTGCAGTTTCTTGACTACAATAAGAAATTCTGCCTTTAGGCAGGTGGGAAACCTTAATCTTTAATGGGAGCTTTGCTGATATGAAAAAAAAAACGGGTAATTTCCTTTCACATACAAAGCAAAATCCTTAAGGAATGTTAAGAAGTGGAAACAAAAAATAAGGTAAATCAGGCAGCCTAACTCTTATAAGCCACCACAGCGATGGGTCTTGGAAAGGAGTTCTACCACAGGACCAGGTACTTCTATGTTGGAATTCTTTTCTAGCCTAAGAGGAGGAGAAAATATAGTTCAGCTCATTAGCCTTTAATACCTGGTCTGGGTAGTAACTCCTATGGTTGTTTCTGCTTCAGCCTGCTGCTAGAGCAATAAGAAAGAAACGTCAGTGCTTCACGCTGACACGGCAGACGGCCAGCTTCCCTATGATACTCAGCTCTAAAAAAAAAAAAAAATTTTAAAAAATATATCACAAAAGGTGAGAAGGCACTGCCCTTCACCAAGCAAAATTCCTAATAACTTTAGGAAGATAATTGTTCATTTTTAGACCAAAGGGTTTGACTCAATAATACTTTCTCAGCATCGGGTCTCTGCTGTGGCTCAGGGTACGTATGTAGTATTTCTGAATCATGGTGCTGACCTCACATCCACTACCGTTTGACAGCACGGTGCAGGCAAATTAATCAACTTAAAAGTTCATGAAAAGATCTCACTCCAAATCTCTACGTAGCTTCCACGGGCCTGTAACCACGGCAGCAGACAACTTAATAGCTAATGGGCCTTTCGTGAATCTTGAACAGCAGCATCTTGGAAATGTGTATTCTGACTCCACGATTAAACATCTCATCCACTTTCCTACCCTTTTCATGTTAAGCATGTAGCAACTAAACCTTGCTATTTAAATCAAGATGCCGCTTCAGACAGTAAATCTGTTGTTGTCTTTGTCTTCTTCAGGCAACCGTGCAGTCCCACACACAAAGTTTATATATTTTTATATTAAAAATCCTAAGGCCTCTCACATAGCCTTTTTTTTTTCCACATCATTAAAGCCACTTGACAAATAACCAACATTTGATGGATGTTCCACATTAGAATGTGAAGTTTAAGTTTTCCTGAGGCTGCATTAAGATGTAGGCACAAGACAATATCTCCTACTTGAACAACACTATCAGTCTTGACAGGGCCCAGATTTCAAAGGAAAGCATCCAGCTTGGGACATTAGATGATCCCATCCATCCCTTTAGTTTGTCAAGCACTTGCAACCATGTCCAAAGATGCCCAGGCAGGTAGCCCCACACACATTCGTTGTGTCCAGCTGGAAGGAGGACTGCAGTTCAAAAGGTTCAGGAAGTACTTTACAACAGGCATCCAACCCACAAGCAAAGCTGAATTATCCCCAACTTCATCGCTTCTTACTTAGCTTAGCAAAATCTGTACAACATCCAACACCAAAGAGGCAGATTTTGGCAGGACAGAATCATGGAACTGTCTGGGTTGGAAGGGACCTTCAAGATCACTTAGTCCAACCATCAACCTCACTCTTGATAAAAAACCATCACTAACCCATGTCTCTAAGCACTATGTCAACCAGTCTTCTAAATCCCTCCAGGGATGGGGCCTCAACCCCTGCCCTGGGCAGCCCATTCCAAGGCTTAAGAACCCTCAAAACATGGAAAAGTTTTTTCCTAATCTCCAATCTGAACCTCCCCTGGGCAACTTGAGGCCATTTCCTCTTGTCCCATGGCCCGTTCCTTGGGAGAAGAGACCGACCCCCCCTGGCTACACCCTCCTTTCAGGGGGTTGGAGAGAGCGAGAAGGTCTCCCCTCAGCCTCCTTTTCTCCAGGCTGACCCCCCCCAGCTCCCTCAGCCACTCGTAAGACTCATTCTGCTCATAAGACTCATAAGTCCTCATAAGACTTATTCTCCAGATCCCTCACTAGCTTTGTTGCCCTTCTCTGGACCTGCTCCAGCACCTCAATGTCTTTGTGTCGTTCTTTTT
The DNA here is from genome assembly GCA_025774025.1 of Xenus cinereus. NCBI lineage: Eukaryota > Metazoa > Chordata > Aves > Charadriiformes > Scolopacidae > Xenus > Xenus cinereus. The sequence goes on from JAOXJK010000014.1 coordinate 1,668,726, forward strand.
GAAAAAAAAAAAAGGGAGGGAGGGAATATAAATAAGCAGGTTACCATTAGTTTAAAAAGACTTTTCAGTAATAGCGAGTCGCTAAGATCATTACTTTCTCTTTTGCGTTTACAGGTTTTGAGAGAGAGAACCTCTGTGAGTAATGGAGAAACTATCACCAGCCTACCTATCAGTATTCCTCTCAGCACAGTGCAGCCCAATAAACTCCCTGTTAGTATCCCTCTGGCCAGCGTAGTCCTACCTAGCCGTGTTGAGAAGGTGGTGAGTAAGGGATTGTCAACGCTTTCCATCCCTAACTAAAAATCACAGCGGGCAGTAATGGGGAGCCGTGCAGCAGGACCCTTAGTGGGCCGCTAATCTCCACTGTCCGTGCTCCGGGGGAGGCTGATCTGGGGATTCATCCTCTTGGCTCTTAGTCGTTCTGTAGAATTTTACTCTCTTTTGTCTGTGGGGTGGTGGTATTTGAGCCAGGAAAGAAAGTAAGGCACGTGCCTCAAGAGATCCTAGAATTAGACTGGGTGGAAAAGGCACGGAGTTTGGGAGTTTTGGGCAGTGAAAGCAGAGAATCACACGTCTCAGTTCTTAGCTCCTGCCTCCCTACATGACCCTGGGAGACAAATCCTTCTGCCTCAGTTAGGTCATCCAAAATTGTCTGTATCACACATGTATGTCGGGTGAACTTGAGTAGCAGCGTGGGGCTGTAGTGCAGAATGCGCGAGTGACTGCTCTGTAGCTGCAAAGAGCAACTGAGAGGATTTTTGGAGCCGTCCCTTTTTGAAATTCTAGTAAGTCCATGCTGCTCCCACTGCAGGAGGAGTTTAAAAAAGCCTGGTCCAGTTTCTCATGAATATTTGTCACAAAAGTGTTACGGTAGAGAATTGAGACATATTTGCTGCTTTCACTAGAGCTGTGAATTTAGAATCCATGCAGCAAAGCCTGCCTTACAATCCCGTCTCTGGAGAGCTGGAGTTGTTTCGTAGTATTGAATCCACTGTATTTTCCCAGCTGTAGGCTTTTAGCTGTAACAGAACTAGAGTCTGCCCAGCTCCAAGCAGAAGCTGTACGTCCTCAGCGAGAGAGAACGTTCCCTCTCGTGGCATCTCTCGCTTCAACACGCTCTTTATTCAGGCTCCCATTTCACATTTGTTTCCCTGCTTTAAGCAAACGCTGCTTGTTGATGTTACCCCCAGACAGTGTACCAGAGAACACAGCCTAATCCTTTTCATCTTCAGTTTGGGGTTTTTTTTTGAGAACTTTGTGTGCACAGGCTTGGGGACATGATACAATCATTTCTGTCCTTTCCGGCTGCCTGGGAAACAGGCGTTTGGTCTCTGATTGCAGTGCCATCCTGAGTCTAAGCTTTCCGGGACGATGAGCCTGTCCCTCTATCTGCGTGGTGTCTTCTTTGGGCTAGATACTATTGCAGTCTAATTAATCACACTCTTTATTTTTGTTCAATAACGTGCCCATCTATGTTATTCTCAAAACAAGCAAAATCTAGGATATAGAGGAAGTAGAGCCACTTTCCTCAGTAGGTCCACTAATGCATGTGAATTTTGTTTAAACTGTTGACTTTTGGCTCTAATTCCTGTACTGAAATGCCTGTTTCTCTTCCCCCAGAGAAGCACACCTAGCCCAGTTCATCAGAGTAGAGACTCCTCGACACTTGAAAAGCAGTTTGGTGCTAGTTCTCATAATGGCGTAAGCAATGCTGCTGGAAACAAGCCACTGGCTTTGGCTACCTCAGGTAACAGCCTCGTCTACGCGAGGGCGCGCTGTCCCGTCGTGACAGCACCCCCAGTGCACGCGTCGGAGTTTTCTGGGCACTTCTTGTCAGGTCATTCAGGCAGGAAAGGGCCAGATAAATGGGTGTTTTGTACCGAGACCAAAGAATTGTGGATGATGATGCTTCGAGACAGTATTTGCCTACAGCTTGCACTTATTCTGGCATAAAATATTGGTTTGACGTGCCTTTACCTGAACTGCAGCACCTTGCAGTGTAAATAAATAATAGCTTTTATAAATTTTTCTATGTGGATTAAGAGATTTCTACCTCTACAATGTGGCGAAGTATTGCATCGATTGCTACGAGCTGATGATCTGGCTTTTAAAAGTTTTATTTTACTGAGTGGTGGAGGGTTTTTTTGATAGCAAAATTAATTGCTTGATGTGGGTCACAACGGTGCCTCGTGAGCAGTTGTGAAGGCACAAGGATGTGGGTAGGAAGGAGGGTGAAAGGGGAGAGGGCAGGGATACGTGTAAGTGCAGACGTTGCTTCTGAACTCGCTCATCTGTGGAAATTGTGGCCTTTAGCTCTTCAGGCAACGGAAATGTTGTGGACCAGTAAGTTCTAGCATATTAGAAGCTGTTCTACAGCTGATCCCTCATCAGGGAGGACATCTCTTCTTAATGTTTACCACCTTGAGGGGCTTGTGTTGTTTCTAGCATCTGTTTTGCAAAGAAGAGCTTGGCTGCAGTTTTCTAGAAAACCAATGAAATATTTAAAACCCTTGTTTTAAAACAATACCATGTTCCCTTCTGCCCCTTTAGACATTTAGACAGCCCAGAGATAAGGCCTTACTAGAGCACTAAACCCATTTATGATACACCGTGACAAAAAATTAATTCCCTTCCCAAGCTTCTTTCCACGTGGCATTCTCCTGCCACAATCTCTTTGAGGATCCCCTGTCACTTCCAAAGCCACAGCCTTTTGGTTAATTTTGAGAAGAAGCTGGGCTGTAGAGATGACACAGTCCCTTTTTGGGGGAAGGAAACAGACTGAATTTGTCCGTCTGTTTCCTTGGCGATAGGAAGGAGCTGAGAGTAAAGGAGCCCTTATTCCAAAAGGCGTAATAGCTCAAAAGAAACTTAACACTTGAATTCCATTTAAAAACCGGGTAGAGCGTAGGATTTCTCCATATAACACATGGATTCTTCTGAACTGGCCAAAAAGTAGTGAAAATCATTAACCCCTCACCAAAATCGCCAGCGCGCAGAGGCACATCTCAGCTGCACCCTGTAAAAGGCGGCCGTGCCGTGCCCGTGTGACGCCCGGCTGCTGGCAGAGCTCACCCCAGTCCCAGTCCTCCCAGCACTCCCAGCACTCTAGCACTGTGACCTCTCGCTCAGCAGAAGCAATGATGTATACTTTCCCTTTCAACAGGTTTTTCTTACTCTTCTGGCTCCGTGGCAGTCAATGGAAATCTTACAAACAGCCCAGCCCATCTTAACCATAGTGTTGATCAGGCAGCTCTGGACGACTCCGGGAGTCTCTTTAGCTCAGTAGGGTCTCGGAGTTCCACTCCACAACATCCTTTGCTAATGATGCAGTCGAGGAACTCTGGGCCAAACTCCCCTGCTCACCAGCACTCAGCAAGCCCCAGGTTAAATGGCACCTCCCAGAGCCTGGTAGGGGTATTGCAATATGCAGATGCTCAGAAGATGTTTGCCGAAGGAACAAAGGGGGATCTTCAGTCTGATGCAGCGTTTTCAGATCCTGAGAACGAGGCCAAGAGAAGAATCATCTTTACAATCTCTCCTAATACAGGACATGTAAAACAATCCCCTTCCAACAAGCACAGTCCTCTGCCCGCGAGCGCTCGGCTGGACTGCGGCCAAGCACACGCGCAGGACGGGAAGAAGCGAGGCCGGCGGAAGAGATCCTCTACCGGGAATCTCAGCGGGAACTCCGGGGTCTCCCCTAAACGCAAATCCTTACCTACTGTGTCTGGACTCTTTACGCAACCGTCGGGTTCGCCCCTCAATATCAACTCCATGGTAAGGGCAAAAATGAAGAGCTTTAGCAAGAGAGAAGGGCGTGGGAAAGCTCTTTGAATGAGAAATAACCTAAACTGTCTGTTCTTTAGCACGCTTTGGGCGTAGAGTAGGCAGAATTGGTGCGAGGACCCTTTGTGAAAGGGGGTGAGAAAATTGCTGAGAAGTTGGTGAACTGTTTGTGAACAGGTAGAACTTCTGCAAAGAGTTCTTTGCTGTCAGAGCATTAAAAATGAAAAATAATCTCTTATGACAAAAGGCTTGTTTCTGCAGTGAAGTTGATTTTTTTTTTAGGCTGTAGGTTAAATATTTTGAAAATAGTTTAAACGAAGATTGACTAAATAGCGTAAGAGTGCCAGAAGCATATGGCATTCTTGCATAATTAAGCCAGCTATACGAGTGGTGTTCATGTGATCCTGTAGTTGGAAAAGAAACGTGATTATCCTGTGCCTTCATTTCTGCGTTTAAACATAAAATCAAAGAACGAAAATGAGGTATTTTTCCAAGCTTTATTTAATCTTTCATCCCGGGCTCTGTCGCAGGGTGGTGGGTGTAACAGCAGCGGTGCTAAATGAGCAGCTTTGGCGTATCCTAAAGCGGAGCAAGTTAAGCCTGCTTTGAATATCCTTAACAAGATGCCTTGTTTCTAAAGGGCTTCTCTCACCTGTAACCGCTTTCTTTCCTTCTTGCCCAGGTCAATAACATTAACCAGCCTTTAGAAATAACAGCCATTTCCTCTCCTGAAAACTCCCTGAAGAACTCTCCTGTTCCTTACCAGGACAATGACCAGCCCCCGGTACTGAAAAAGGAAAAGCCCCTCGTTCAGACCAACGGGGTTCATTACTCCCCTCTAACGTCAGATGAAGAGCAGGGATCTGAAGACGAGCACAACAGCAGCAGGTGGGTGCACAGACACGGGGGTCGGGGGGAGATTTCTCTGGGAGCTGCTAACGGGGCTCTGAACTGGAAAGGGAGAGGTGTGTGAGGCCGCCTTTGTCCCCTGCGCTTGGAGAGTGATTCCGTTATCCCACCCCTCTTACGCGGCTGGAATCGCGAACAGGGAAGGTGCTTGAATGTGGGAACCTACTGTAGGACAAGAGGAAACAGCCTCAAGTTGTGCCAGGGAAGGTTTAGGATGGATATTAGGAATAATGTCTTCACCGAAAGGGTTGTGAAGCCTTGGAAGAGGCTGCCCAGGGCAGTGGTGGAGTCGCCATCCCTGGAGGGATTTAAAAGCCGGGCAGACATGGTGCTGAGGGACATGGGTCGGGGGGGGTTGGGCAGAGTTGGGTTGATGGTTGGACCCGATGATCTGAAAGGTCCCTTCCAACCCAGATGATTCTCTGATTCTGTGTTGCTGTGTTTGCAAGGCTCACAGAGTCTGCCCTCCCAAAGAATTAGTGTAGAAATGATTTTATTTTTTTTACCACGTTGCTTTGGAGGAGGAGTACCGAGTGTGTGTGTAACCTTTAACTAAGAATCTGTCTCCCCCTCGCTCCCAGTTTCGGCTTGATTCAAAATTCTTCCTGCCCCAAACTGTTGATGTGTTGCTCTGAAAATTGAGTGTTTTCCACCCTTTACCTGCCTGGGGGTGCAATTTTTTTCATGTTCAAGGTGCTGGAAAAATAACCACTGTAGAAATGTGAGCAACAGCCTATGGCTTACTGATAAAGAGCAGCAACAATGGAGTCCTGTGAACGTGCACTGGTCTTGGCAAAGAGCACAAATTCTGTAACAGCTTCTACTTAAAGTCTGTGGTGGATTTTTTAAGTTCCTTTAGTAGCGTTCAGCTTTCTGGCTGACTTGGCTTTACATGCTCTAGGCAACTGTTAAGACGTGAACGTGCGGAAGGTGAGGGTTGTGAGGGTAAATGTGTGCTATAACCTTTTTATTTTCCCACTAGAATCGAAAGGAAAATTGCAACCATATCATTGGAAAGCAAATCTCCGCAGAAGACTGTTGAAAATGGTAAGTGTGAGGAATGTTAATTATTTATTGTAATGGTTAGGCTTGGGAATGGGTGGCTGCCTCTGAAGGTGTTGGTCAGAAGGTGGCCCTTTCTGCGCTGCTGAGCAGATTGCAGTTCTGCCAGGGCTTTGCAGAATCCTAATTAAGACAGGTGGCTGATAATTACAGATTTTGGGTCAGTTCTTTCTGTAGTCACAGGTCACCAAAGATCTGACCAGTTTTTTCGCTGACGCGGGGTTTGGGGAGGGATCTGTAAGTACAAAAACTGAGGAAAAGGTAGATCAGTGTTTTCAAACTTTTTCATAGCATTAAACTAAACTTTAAGGACTTCTAGGTGACTTCACAAATATTTCTGCCTTGGGATCAGAAATAGAATTACAGACTGGCAAAACGTGTGTGTTGAAAGATAAAACCCTGTTTTTAATGAGCAGATTCAGTGAACGCTGTTTTTTGACATTTACACGTTTTTCTTCCAAACTAGGCGGCAGCTTATCTGGGAGGAAACAAGCACAAAGCACCGAGAACATGAACAGCAGTAAATGGAAATCTACTTTTTCACCGATATCTGACATCAACCTGACCAAAACGACAGATAGTCCCTTGCAGTCGGTTTCGGCTCTGAGCCAGAGCTCGCTGTTTGCCTTCAGGCCTCCCTCGGAGGACGGTCTGGCCATGGACGCCAAGGTGACAGCGCACGGGAGGAAAAACGTCGCCGTGGCCTCGGCCGGGGCCGACGGGCTCAGCCCCGGTACAAACCCCACCAACGGATTCGCCTACAACGGGGGACTGTCCGCAGACCTGGGTTTACACAGCTTTATCGATGGTGCTTCTCTTCCCCACAAAGCTTCGGAGGTGACGACTTCCAGCTCCTCCCTGGGATTCCAGTCGCAGCGAAGCAAAGACGTGGGGGTATCGGAAACGAATCCCTTTTTGAACAAGAGGCAACTCGAAGGCCTCGGCGGCACGAAAGGAGAAGACTTAAATCGGTCGGGGGTGAAAGGCAAAGAGATCGGCGAAATAGGCATTCGTGCTGGGGGTTCTTCGGAAAAAAACTCTTTGCAGCATAACGGAAAGGTCGGCAAAGGAAGGGACCGAGATGTGGAGTTTAAAAACGGCCACAACCTTTTCATTTCTGCTGCTGTTTCGTCTGGTGGCCTTCTGAATGGGAAAAGCCTTCCTACTGCTGTTTCTTCAGCAGCCAACCCAGCATCTTCTGTTCAGGCGCACCATCCTTTCCTAAACACTCTGACCACTGGATCGCAGTTTCCCCTTGGCCCCATGGCCTTGCAAGCAAACCTCAACTCGGTGACAAATTCCTCAGTATTGCAGTCCTTATTTAATTCCATGCCAGCTGCTGCCAGTCTGGTCCACGTGTCATCAGCTGCAACCAGACTGACTAATTCTCACACTATGGGGAACTTCTCTCCTGGGGTTACAGGTGGAACAGTTGGAGGTAGGCAGAACTCTTTCTCTGGTATAAGACAGGGCCTAAAGGAAAGTCTGACGCTGCCTCTCCAGGGCTGAAACCCCTTTCATTCCTGCAGGATGTGAAGCAGATCTGTCCCACATAACCAGTCTCCTCTCTCTCTCTCTCTCTCTCTCTCGGAAAATGCTAGGATGAGTTCAGTTCCCCACAGTGCAATCTCATGAGCTTTGTCTACTAGATGAGCTTGTTGTATCACCTTAATGAAAGAATACACCCAGACTTTGTGATTTCCTAATGTGTGCTTGTTCAGATGTTGCTGTGTTGGAACCGCCTTAGGTCCGCCTGCAGGTAACAGATTTCACTTGTCGTGGTACCGAGTTAAGGATCTCTAACTTGTCAACAGGTTGAGCTTAGGCCTTGAATGGATCTAGCATGATCCAGGAAGAGCAAAAAAAAACCAAAACATCAGTGCCTCTTCAGAGGAGATGGTGTGGGGAATTGCGTAGCGTTCTGGCTCTTGAATGGACACGAAGAGCGTTTCTTTGCCAGGAAGGGCAATGCCATATGCACCTTGCGCTTCTGGGACTCTGCACAGGCTTGGCTTCCGTGGCCCAGACCGGAGACAAGCTGGCAGGGCTAGAAGATAGTCTGAACCTGCCGGTACTAAGTGTCCGAGGCAGTTTTTCTTACCTGTCCATAATCATTCAGGCACCATGTCGGGAAATCCTAACTCTCCCATCTCTCAGCACGTAGATTTGTTGGAAATACAACCTCCCCCCTGCTGCCCTGTAAGTGGGGACGCAGGAGGGTGGGGAGGGAAGAGCAGCAGTTTGAGTCTTCAGATAAACAACTCTAGAGACCACGTAATCTCATCAAAAGTCTGCCCGTGTGGTATAGAACTGACAGTTCTTGGGTCTGACCATTTTTCCTCGTGGCATTTAGAGGTTGGCAGTAGGAAAGGTAAGTGAAATCTTTTGTACCTCCTGGCCTGCACCATTATCTCTCATTGCTTGCTGCCTTCTCATGCTGCATATTTTTTGTATGGGGCTGTAACTATTATAATTTTGCTTTTTTTTCTTTTTTTTTGTTTTGTTTCTCTTGTCACTTGAGACTGTACAAAGCCCATCTGTTGAAGCTGAGTTTTTCTCTCCTGTTTGCAGGTATTTTTAACCATGCGGTGCCTTCTGCCTCCTCTCCTCATCAATTTGGAGCCAGTTTCAGCAGCAGTGCTGTCTCTAGCAGCACGGTGCTAAGCTTAAACCCCCTGCAGGCTGTTGCCAGCACCTCATCCTCATCCTTCCCACCCCCTTCCTCTAATTTAGTAACATCTAGCGAGACTAGATCTGCTCAGCACCTCAACAGAGCGCCAGTGCAATCTGTTTTCCATTCCCCTCCGCCCCCTCCTAACGTTTCCTTGCCCCCGCCTCCTCCATTACTCGCTTCTAACTCCGAGCCTGCGCTTCTGCAGACCCTGCCATCCATCCCGCCCGCCGAGCCTTTTTTGCCATCCTCATCCTCTGCTTCTGTCCAACCCGCTAACGCTTCTTTGTCTATTAAGCTAGCTTCTCTCCAGCACAAATCCTCCCGCCCCTCCTTTACAGTCCATCACCCGCCTCTGCCCCGTTTGGCGCTGGCCCCGTCCGCGCCCGTGATCACCCAGTCCAACGCTGGCACCTCCGCCATGTGGGTTACCCTGGGCATGCAGCCTCCTTACGCTTCGCACCTTTCTGGGGTTAAGCCGCGATAAAGAGCTTGCTTAGCTAACCGTTCTTATTTTGTAAGGTAAGGCTTAGAGAACAGAACCCAGGAGTTTTGTGCGAGATGCTGAATGATGCTTCTTCCTTTTCAGAGATAGGTTGGGGATGGGCTCTGGGAAACAGAGAAAGCTCTAAAATGTGGGAAGCGAATAATCTGGTGGCAGAGGCCGGAGAGTCTTAACGCTCTCTGTTCTGGGAGTCAGGATTTCTCGACAAGGAGCACTCAAATGGTAACTGTCTCACCTGGCATCAGGATTATGTTCAAGTGGGGATCACTTCAGGAAAACGTTTATTTCTGAAGATCAGTAATCAGGAGGAAATGTCTATTTTTAAGTATGGTTTTATACACTTGCTGGAAGTCGTTGTTGCCTACTTTGGTTCCCCCTCCCCTCTCCTTGCCCTCCCGCACGGACTGTTGCCTCTCCACAAGTCCATGACCGCGTAGCGTTAGGGTGCCTGATGGTGCTCGGTGACTGCATGTGACACCGTGGTGGCCTTGTTTTCCCCCTCAGTCAACAACAGCTGCTCTGAATAGTCATAAAGTCCAAAAATCTCTAGGTTACAAGCTGCAGCTTTGTCTTGGAGAGGAAATGCACTGGTCTTGCCTTGCGATTAACGTAATCCCATCCCTGCATCACTGGAAAACACAACCCCAGGGAGCAGAGAAGGGTTGCAATTTCTCTGGGCACTGCAGCTCTATTGGACTGGCCTGCTAGGGCTGGCAGTAGCCATCCCATGCTGTATTTATGCTCACTGGGCAACCAGACTGTGAATGAGAACGCAGGGAACCGCAGGGCTAACTGGTCCGTGCTTCACACCGTAGCAGAGGAGGGTCTCCGCACACTGTATGCTTTTTACTGAAGCAAGTATTTAAATGCCTTTTAGAGCAACTCCCCAATAAAGTGTACCACCACGGAGCTGGGTACTGTTGTTAATGGACGTACTCTGTGGCATCCCCGTGTAACGACTTGGCGCTTGCGAAGTTCAGCCACCGTGTTAGGTCCCAGAGCTCGCTCCGCGCTTCTCCTGTAGGTCTTTGGTGTTGTCTCTGTTCGCTGCTACCAGAGCTCCGTACGATACATGGTCGGACACTCTTTGCCGCTTATAAAACATACGCCTCGATTACAATATACCTGAGAGATTCTTTTTTGACTGTTCATTGGGTATAGTGTCTTCATCATCAAATTGCTCCTCCAACAAATCCTCCTTAGGCTTTTGTGAGGCACGTAAGTATTATCTCCGTCCTTCTGTGCAAGGAGATGAGGCTGAGGAAGAGTTTTGAATAACGTGGTCCCCGTGTCCCTGCATGATGCTGTTACAGAACGGGCGTGAAAGACCCCGAATAGAGAGAAGAGGGGGGAGAAGGGTCAGGCTGGGGGGACCTGAGCAACTGGAGCGAGACCAGCCTGGAGCCTTCTGCTGTTGCCCTCCCTGGAAATGGGCTCATATTGGGCTGGATTCCATCCCATTGGATGGGATGGTCCCTGTCACTAAAAAGTTCTGGGCAAAATAGGCACAGAAGTGACGTACGGAGAAAAGTAGCCGGATGCCAAAGTTGGATTGTGGAGCGAAGGAGCAGAGTTAACGCTCCCAGGAGATGGCGCGTGACAGACGTGCCGTAGCTGTGCTCCCACTGCCTGTGACACATGAACACAAGGCAAATGTTTGAGCAGTTTCATTGATTTTGGTGTGAATTCGGGTGCTCAGAGTCCTTGATGAACCAAGGCATGATGAAATCTGGAATTGGGAGCTAAAATAAACCTCATAATGTTCTCTCCCAGGGTAAATAAAAATTTCGAAACAGGTTAGTGTGTGCTAGAAAAAGGTGGAGTACTGGGCTCCCCAGGTCAAGAAGGACAGGGAACTGCTGGAGAGGGTACAGCAGAGGCTACAAAGGTGATGAGGGGCCTGGAGCATCTCCCTTACGAGGAGAGGCTGAGGGACTTGGGTCTTTCTAGTCTGGAGAAGAGAAGACTGAGGGGGGATCTGATAAATGCCTATAAATACTTACACGGTGGGTGTCAGGAGGATGGGGTCAGTCTTTTCTCAGTGGTGCCCAGGGACAGGACAAGAGGGGACGGGCACAAACTTGAACATAAGAAGTTCCACCTAAACATGAGGAGGAACTTCTTTGCTGTGAGGGTGGCAGAGCCCTG
>JAOXJK010000014.1:1679906-1694223 GCA_025774025.1 Xenus cinereus
GAGCCCTGGAAGAGGCTGCCCAGAGAGGTGGTGGGGTCTCCTTCTCTGGAGACATTCAAACCCCACCTGGACACGTTTGGGTGTGACCTGCTCTGGGTGACCCTGCTGTGGCAGGGGGTTGGAGGAGATGATCTCCAGAGGTCCCTTCCAACCCCAGGTGATTCTGTGATTCTGTACTGAGTGAGGGAATGCTTTTTGTCTCCCCACTCAAGGTGAGTCTCAGGAGGACGGAGTTCAATACGGTGACACTCTCAGAAAAGCTTTAAAAATAGCCAGGAGGGGCCACGTGTTGCTTGGAGACATCCTTTCTCCTTGTGGTTGGGTCCAGAGTTGCTCCTGAGGGCTCGGAGCAATGTAGAAATGCTTAACGCATCTAACACACAGCAGATTTTTGTCTTTTATTTAGATGAGTCTCTTCCTCTCCTCCCGTTGTGCAGGTAACTAGGATTTCTACCTCAACCCAATGTGACCTATGCAAGGACAACGTGGACCAACTTCACTCGGCTTCCACTGAAAGGTGCTCACCTGGCCTGTGCAGGGGTTTCTACTCTATTACTACTGGACAAAATAAAAACATGAAAAGACCTAAACAACAGAAAAAAAAATATTTACTGTGAATCTGAGTAAAAAAAGGCAAAAAAGAAAAAAAAAAAGGCAGAAGAAATGCTTAAAGCTCCAGTTTGTATTGTTGATAGTTTAGATAAAGTATTTATCTTTTTTTAAAGTGAAAACAATTTTGACTTATTTTATTCCACCTAGAATCATAAATATGACTTATTATTAAATTCTCTGACTAATAAAGGACTGGCACACCAGCAGAGATGTAAAGAGCCTCCTCTCGGTGCTATTTCAACCCGTCAGAACTGTGCCTCTAGTTTGATCCTTGGTGCTGACTTTGGAGGGTTGACCGACGCCAAACCCAGTTCTCAGACAGGTGGGAGTTTTTATTTATTCGACTCGCTCTGTTCATATCCCAACGTCCTCGTGGTTCGCGTGAGCTGCAGAGAAAGGCAGTTTTCTGCTTTTCGAACCCAACGCTTTGTTTTAACCCGAACTGAGCCAGGCGCTCCGTTAACTGGGTGGTCTTTAATTATCTCCGTTACAAAGAAGGACGTGGGGCTCCCCTCTGGGGTGGCCCGTGCGGCTCGGCCAGCGCAGGCACCGTCTGACCACAAGAAATTCAAGTCCTGCCCCATTGGAACTCCTTCACTGGGCCATTTGCAGTTGCTGGTGGCACTCGAGTCACTGTGAATTTTGGTAACCAGCCCGGTAACTGGTTTTGGGATGTCGTTGGCATATGAACAGGGTGGGGAATCACTGGTGTTGGTCAGGCCCTTGTCACCAGCGGTGGGAAGACGGAACGTAGCGTGTCTGTACTGGTGCAGGGAGCAGAACTTCTCAGCTTGTTGGTTTTGTTCCAAGTACAATGTATTTTTTGTTAGTAGGGTTTTGATACTTGATTCAGAAATGGCTTAGCCGTGTCCATTTATTGACGAAGTGCATTTTTGCTTTTGTATTTCTTTGCTTTAAGTAGGTCTAAATGGTAGTTCACAAAAACACCGCGATCTGGCTTACCGTGCTGCCACTATCAAACTGGTGCAGTTGATCGTATCGTGACTTGGTGTTCCGTGTACAGAAAGCGCCGCTCGGGAGCAGCGGCTGTATTTTATAGAGATGTGATGAAAAATTATAAATTTCATATTCTTTTATTTCATTTATTTTTAGATTGTACAATGCACAGTAAACTTGTAAAGACTTATTTATTCAAGTGCACAAAGTGAGGAGAAGGGTGATCTATCCGGTAGAAATCGCGCTGGTCTGTAGCTCAGACTGGACCGAGCACCAACAAAGGAAACTCCAGTTAAAGAAGGGGAATTGCAACAGCAAAATGAGTAGAAGAAAAGGACATTTAGGCTTTGGGGAAGCAACTGCCTGATGGTCCCGGGGCTCTGAGGGTCAGCACTGACCCCTCTGCATCGGTCCTCAAATCCCTTCCAGGTCACTACTGCTCCTGGAGGACTCTTCCACCTCCAGCAATGGGGCATCCACCTTAGACTGGAGCCTTGCCCCACCAGCCCTTCCCCACCCCCGATGGAGCATCCCGTGGGCACAGAACACTGGTCGTTTAATTAATTAATGTGTTAAACACGCTTTAGGTGTCTGTTCCTGTAGTCAGTGAGATGCCTCTGCCCCCGGGTGCTCTCTCCTGCTCCAGGCTCTGGGAGGAAGGGTTGTGGGCACGATGCTGGTTGTCTTCACGAGAGCGGTGAGGGAGAGGGGCTGTAGCAGCTCCTGCCCTCTACCGACATCAGTGGGGCCCTTTTCTCTGTACCTCATCCATCTTCGTAGAGATTTAGGACAAAATTCAGTAATTTTGTTGATTCCTAAGTGTGTCTTCCATAGGCAGGCTTTGTGCACAGAAACTGTTAGTCTAATTTTGCTGTCTCCTTCACCGGGAAGGGAAGGGAGTGATAGCCCTGGAAACTGGGGACACTTTGGAGCTGTTTTCTGCTTAGCATGTGGGAGAGGACTTGAGAGCGCTGTGCCCTGCTGAGTTATTAACGGCGAAGTGAAAACTCGGATAAAAGGGCAAAAACGCTCAGAGGGTGAGAGCTGAGAAACATCCAGTAGCTTCTCGTAGGAGCCGTACACAGTTTATGTCCTGGAATCCAGGAGGACAATGTAACCCAGATGTTTTGCAGCTGGGAGTTGGGCAGCTCCGGCTTCTTCTAGATCCGTGGGTCACTGGAAGTTGCGGAGCTGCCTTCACATCCTTCCTTCCCAGCCACTGGCAGAGTGCTCGGGTCTTTGAAGGCTTGATGTTGGTAGGCTCTGCCTGAGCATTGCAGCCTTAATTGCATCTCCCCCCTGTCTCTTACACCCTCGACAAGAGAGATGAGGAAGTACAAGTAGAAGCTTTTCATCACTCTGCTTTTATCAGATCCTTTTCTGAAAAGAGACCAAGTTATGGTGCTCCTTGGACCTCTTGTGCCCACCTTCATCTCAAACCACAGAAGAATCCAGCAAGAGAACTTGGTGCCATCCCTTGCTCTCTATGGGGAGGGTTCCCTTGTGCTCACACCCAAGGTGCTTACAGGACATGAGCAAAGATGCCCATTTGGAGGAGGAACCGATGTCCAGAACTCTGTGGAACCTGCTGTGCTCCCCAGCATCTGCTGGAGGCCTGGATCACCCAGTGGCTCCTGGCACCGCTCCTCAGCTAAAGGAATTCCTTGTCAAGGAATTCCTTGATGGAATGACTTGCTTTGCCCCAAGGTTCACAGCGTGCCAGGAATTGGTGTCTGGGGAGCAAGACAGAGATGGTTTAGTGGTGGACGTGGCAGTGTGAGGTTTATGGTTGGACTCGATGGTTGTAAAGGTCTTTTCCAACCTCAGTGATTCTATGACCCTTTGGAGCAAAGGCCCTGGACGAGTCTTGGTTTGTCATCTGCTCTGGTGGGTGTTGTGGAAAAGCAAAACCCCCTCTGTCCTGCAGTGTCGCCTGTGGTAGGGGGTGAATTGGTGATGGGTGGTCACCCGGTGTCTGTTGTGGCTGCCGGAGATGGGCAGCACAGGCTGTAGATATCAGCTCAGCACACGTGTGCGATCAAGGCATTTTCAGTGACCCAGGATTTTGGAGCCTGTGACTCCCCAGCTGTCGTCCGGGAAGTCCAGAGGAACCCAGACACTGACCCAGGAGCAAACGTGTAGTTGGGACGTACTTGAAAGGGATTTGATCTGCGGCCAACCTGCTGAGCATCTGCTTCAGCCTCCCGGGGCCTGGTGGGACTGGCCTTCATCTACCTCTGCCTCGCCTCAGCGCTGTCGTTCCCAGTGACCCGACCTTTCCATCTCGGCAGCCCTTGGAGCTGCTCTGGCCTGGCCAGTGTCTTCCACCCCCACCTGACACCGCTGGCACCTCCTCGTGATCCCCTCTGAGATGTGCTTCCAGGCAGGTGCCCCCGACGCTGATGCTCGGGGGGAGCAGAGATGGGAGACCAGGCGAGGGCCGGTTTTGGAGCGATGTTTTGGTGTTGCATTAACTGGGAGATGTTGCCAAGAGATTTGCGCTGTCGCCTGCCCCACTCCCTCGTCTTTTATCGCTTTGCCGTAACCTCGAGCAAGTTCAACTTGTTTCTTCTCCGTCTGCAGCCTGGGAGAGCATTCACCTTGCTCTGGGCTGCGGAAGGGACCGCTCTTGGAGACGTGAAGATCTGATCCATATGGCTACAAGGATAAGCCCCTCCTGACCCTACTGTAGGAGCGCTCTGCCAGAGGTCTGAAACCTGCTTTCAATAATTGGAGATAATTTTGAGTAATCAAAGCCAAACAGCTTCCAAAAAGGAATTCCTTCTGCCTTACCACATCCTGCCGGCTCTGGTCCTTTCATGGCTGTCACACGTGTTCCTTCTCCTCCAGGATGCCGCCGCCAGCGAGGGACTCATCAGGAAGCTAAGATCCATCTTGTAGCGCGTACGTTGCCAAAAAAAGACAAGGAACTTCCTGAGCGTTGCGCTGGGCAGGACCCGTGTCCCGCTGCTGAGCACCAGCCCCGGGGACCAGCCCTGTGCTGCACTCTTCCTTTTTTGGTGATTTGCTACCTCTGGCTCACGCTTCCCGGGTCGGGTCCGCTGAGACCCACCGTGCTGTGAAGCTGAGAGAGCTCCAAGAGCAGGAAACCTGAACTCCCCGTTCGCTGGCCATTAGTCATTCGGCAACAATCCCTCCGTTAGCCACCAGTGGGGCACCCAGCAGCCACTTTTCGGTTGGTGAGGGAGAAAGCGGCTGGAAGAGGTGGAGGGTTGGGCTGCTGAACCCGAGCTGTCCCTGCGTCACCTCTTGTTTTGGGGCAAACGAGGCTGTTTCCTTTAGGAAGGTGTGGATCAGGCTGGACAACCGTGATGATGGGAAGTGTCTTCACCCCCCATACTCTGGTTGTGGGTGCAAGGGAAAAGAGGCGAAGGGGAATGTGCTTTTTGGAGAAGCCACCAACAACGGGGAGCGTAGCCCATCCTGGATGTATGTGACACTTGGAGACAAAGTGCCATCTCTGACTAGTTTCTTCTAACAGCAGGAACTCCTGTCTCCTTGGCCACGAAGAAATTGTGCTTCCATCTCACCTCCTTCCTTCCTTCCTCGTGGCTGCTTTATCTTCTAGAGCAGGGTTTGTGCTCGCCCTGCCTGGCTCAACCGGGAGTGAACCCCAAGTTCCCCAGTGTCAGGACTCAACCGGTGGGATGGGGATGTGGGGATGGAGGTGAGCTTGTAGGGTCTGGATCTGATGGCACCTGCAGTCGCTGGAGTGCCCAGGGCAGGAAGGTTGTATCACTTGGTTGTGAAGGGATCTACCTTCACTGGTTTTGAGCATCAAGAGCTTTCAAATCCCCACGACTTGATGCTTCTCAGCCTGAGACTCACCCAACTTTTTGTCACTTGTTGAATCTCAAGTCATAGTGTTGAGTAGTTTTTTTTTTTCTTTCTTTAATCAAACTTTATACCCAAGCAAGTAACTTCTTCACTTGAAATCTGCTGAGCAGATGGGTTTTGGGCTTGAGAAGCTCTTCCATTGCATCCGACTCTAACATCTCACACTGGAGCGTTGCTCCTGTGCTGCTTGGCCATCGGGGCTGGTCGGGGTGGATGGCCCAGCTCAGTGGGGTCTGACGTGTGGGTGCCCACCCTCACCCCTCTGGGGACAAGAGTTTCCTTCTGAGAGGCCTTGGTGACACTTCTTCCTCAGCCTGCTCCTTCAGGGGTTGGACTAGATGACCTCTAAAGGTCCCTTCCCATCCAGACTGTTCTAGGAGTCTCTGTACAGATTGATCTGGGATTGTCGCTTTGCCTCGGGAAATACATGGGAGGGATGAGTGGGAGGGAGATGAGAGGGATGGGACCCACATCTGCCTCACCTGCTCCTCTCACAGCTGGTTCATCCCAAACGTGGTGGGGCCACAGCAGCAGTTGCAGGTCAGGTCTCCACACCAGGATGGATTTACCCCCCGCGGTGATGGGGTCCTGCCTCATCCCAGCCTTCCCTCAGAGGGGGCTTTGTTTGCCCCTGGGCTTCCCCTTCCAGGAGAAGGTCTACTCTGGAGTGATGAGGCTGTGGACAGGCAGCTTGGGGTGGCTTCCAGGGACCTGTGTGTGGTTTGATTCTTGCCAGGATTGAGTATTTAGAGAGCAGCATCTGCTCCCCCCACCCGTTATGGTTCCACTTGGAGGAGAGTCAGAGCGGGGAGAGCATTGTTGGATGCAGAGCTGGTTTCTGCCGTGGGGCAGGGGATGGACTCAGCTCTTGTTCAGGTGATGGTTTCGGTGGGACCCAGAGTCACTGACAGCAGTTTGAAGGCCACCATGTGCTTCCATCTCCCCTGTGTTTATTCAGAGGGCCCACCTCTCTGACTCCTGTGGACCCAGCGGTGGCCCTGGCACGAGGACCTGTGGGACCCGTGCCCTCGTGATGCTCCTGCAGCAGGGACTGGTCGCTGTGGGCAGCAGGGTGGCTCTGGATGGGGATTTGGGACCTTTACACAACAGAAGGTTGCTCTCTCAGCCCTCGGTCCCTGCCCTGCTCCAGCTCTTACCGTTGCTGGAAGAGGAGACGTCCAGCTCCGGGAGCTTGATTTCAAGCTGCTGATGGTGACTCCCCTCCCGGCTGGGACTTCCCCGTGTCCTTCCTTCCCGGCGGGGTCTGGGGTTGGTGCTGATCACCCCAAGCTCTAATAACAAATGTGGTGTCCCCCATGGGGCTGATGGCAGGAGAGCCCTTCTTTAGGACTCGGTGACTTTGTCCCAGCACTGACCTCGGGTGGCTTTGGTTGATCACGTCCTTTGTGTGACCCGTTTGCTTTCCGTGCTGAAATCGGTCCTTTTAATAACACAGGGTATGGAAACCTGCAGATTATTGATGTTTATTTTTTTCCCTTGGAGGGAGTTATCCCGACTCGTGGGGGTGGGTGTCTGGAAAAATCCGGCTTTTGTTGTTTTGCCTGAGCCGGAAGCACGAAGAGGATTGAGCCTGGGAAGCGATGGTGTCCCCGGCGAAGGGGGGGACGTTGTACCAGGGGCTGCAAACCATCAGGAATGGCTTTTAAAAAATCACAGTTTGGGGAGAAGAACAGTGTTTTTGTGAACTATCTTTGCAGCACTGAGGGAAAAAAAAAAAATCCCAAGAATTGGCTTTTTTGGAAGCACAGATATGGTCAGTGGAGGAGAATTCGAAGTTTTATGGCGGTTAAAAGTTTTTTTTTCCTCTTTTCTTTGCTCCACCATTTCTGCAGTTTGCATATCGGGTTGTCACTCAACGATGGATTCCCAGTTTTAAAAATGTTGTTGTGCCATATTTTATTTATCCTTATGCATTATAAGTATATAAATATCTATTTAGATTGAATATTGCAATAAAAAATGCTTTTATTGTGAACTTCAGGGTTTAAACCCGAGACGAAAAAAAATTGGGAAATACTCCTCCAATGTATTTGCTGTTTGTGACCCTCTTTCGGTCTTAATTTTCTTAAGTTTTTAGAGTTTAAAAACCAAAATCACATCTTAAAATTCCAAGTTTGACGACGTGAACCCTGAAGTTCTCAAGTTCGTGATCCTTTGGGTTCACGGCTTTTCTGGCGCAGTCGAATTGTTCTTTGAGAAAGGTCTGGTTTCTGGAGTTGATGAGGAGAAGGTGGAAGGGGTTGATCCATCCTGCTTGGCTTTTTTTAACCTATTAATCATTTAAGCGATCAAATTAAAAAAAAAACCACCAACTTTTTAGGTCTCTGTTCTACTTAAACTTTTTAGGAGTGAGAGCCTGCCCTCGCTGAGTGGGACTTTGATGGGGAAAGCGGTAGATTATGAGGTTGCTGTTGCTCAGGAATTGATTAGTAAACTTTTAACTACTAATAAAAATCCATTTTTCGATGGATTTTTTTTAAAAACCCCATTTTCTTAGAACAGTGATATGGGATGTTTCCTAGTGAATAGGAATTAGTTTATATAATTTAGCCTATTAAACTGAATTATTTAAAATTCAAACTTCCCCTAATTTATCTTTTTTTTTTGTTTTGATGGGTTTTTTTTTTTTGGTTTTGTTTTTTTTTATAATACTGGTAAGTTTTCCTGTCGTTCCTTTCATTCTTCCATAGAAGTAGCGTGAATTCTTCTGGTGTGTATATATGTATGTATAATATATATATTTCCACCCTGCCTTTCTAATTCTCCACAATGTAAGAGTTAGTTTTGGGTTTGGTTTTTTTTTTTTTTTCTCCCCTCCCTCCACTTAATTTCTTGTGTCTTTACCTTGATTTGTAATTGAAAAACGATGCTTTGGAGTTTTTGTCTTTATATTAAAGTGTATGTATTTTAATACACCGTGCTGTTGTGGAGTGTCACTGCGCCACCGGGGACGGCGCTCGCCGAGGAATGGGGCTGTTCTGCGGCGGCAGCGACGGGCGCAGGGACATCCCCCCCCCAACCTTCTCCCCGGGTCCCCCAGCGCCGGGGACGCTGAGCTCTGGGGGTTTAGGACACCATTAGGACACCATTTCAACCTCCCCCCGGGGACATTTCCCATTTAGCCAGTAATTTCACCAGCTCAATGACACTGGAACCGCCAGGGAATGTATTTAAACTTGGGGAGTGATGACCGAAACGCTTTCCAGGGGAATTCCTGGAGGATTCTTAAACTGGGATGAAGCCCCCGCTTCACCAGGTGCTTGTGGAGCTCCCGGCAGGTTTTTAAGTTTTGAGGTTGGCCCAGCTCCGCTTCCTGAGTTTGTCACCGAAGCCACAGCTGAGCACGTGGCTCCGGCGGCAAAAAGCCTCTAAAAATGACCTCGTGGAGCCGTCGGCAGCTGGGGCTGGATCTGCTGCAGCTCGTAGGTGACCCCCCCCCGGCTGCGGTGCTGAGGTGAGGAGCCCCCCGGTGGGACCCCCCGGCCCCCTCCAGCCCCGGCTCTGCTTGCTCAGAACTGCTCCGACCGCCACAAAAGAGTAAAAGAAGTTTTTATTGGCGCTATTCGCTGTACAAGAGAGAAATGGCTTCGGTACACGTTCAGGGAGCCCGTACGGAGGCCACCGAACCTCAAAAAGCAGTGACCAGTGTGAAAAACGAACGATTATCTATAAATCACCAGCAGTTGATGCAGATCTCATTGTCCACGAGTACCATGTCCCTCACTCCGATTCCTAACCCAGTGCCCCCGCCCTACTCTACGCGTTGATCCCAGTCCGTTACTGGGCCTGGCGCCGGCCCCTGTAACGCTTCACAGCATTTGGCTTACATTCAGTAAAGAAATGTCGTAGAAGAGTTGGGATTAGCTCTGGCTCACCCAACTGTTCCCCAGAACATCAAAAAAAAAAAAAAAAATTTAAAAAAATGCCCATTGTACGTACAGTGGGGATGGTGGGTGTCACTCCCTCCTGAATGGCGTGTGACACTGGTGACAGTCCTGGAAGGCACACGGTGGGAAGCTGCTGAAGGTGGCCGGCAGGAACGGTGACGTGACCCTCGCTGTACAATTAGAGGGTTTGGGTTTTTTTTTGCTAGAAATGACTAAATGTTGGCACAACCCCCAGGGTTTCCTTTCTAGGCGGGTTGACTTTGTGTTTTGAAGAACTCACTGATGGGGAACCCTGGGGAGCCCAGTCGGGATGTGGATGTTCTGCCCCTGGACCTGGCCGGTGGGAGCCACGGCAGCAGAAAACCAGCGCCGGAGCCGTGAGACCGGTGGGGAGACCCCACGTCTGCGAGGGGAACCCCCCTCATCAGTGAGACCTCCTGGGGGGAGCCCCACGTCTGCCAGACCTGCTCCACGCCGCAGCAGAGGGAGCAGCGGCTGCAGCGCAGCTCGGGTTGTGCTACCCCCGAGCCTGGACCACATCTGTCCATCTGTCTGTCCATCCTCTCGGAGCGACCAGACAGACACGTCCCTTTTTCACAGTAAATAAAGCTTCACCAGCACGGCAGGAGCGTGCCCCTGCACCGAGGTAAAGCGGAGCAGCCTGGTGAGGATTAAAATGCACTTTGAAGTCATCTGAGGACACTAATTCCCTAAAGCACCAGCTCTCCTATGTTCCTGCTTTTAATCCCTCGTTGCTGCTTCCACCGGAGCTGCCATCTGTCCTCGGAACTGCCCTATTTTCTGCTGCCACCCTGCCAGGCCCCAGCTGATGGCACAGGGCAGCTGCCCCTCTGCTTATTTTGGTAATTTCTGGAGCAAGCACCTGGAACCATTGGAGGGAAAGGGAATATCTGGGGAGGGAAAGGAAAAATCTTGGCTTTGAGGTTAAAAATAAAGCATCGGTGCCATCTGCCGCTCTCCTGGTACCTGGCAGCATGAGGTAAAGAGGGAAGGCCAGGCCACTAAAGCTCTTGTTTTGGCATTGATTCCCAGCCAAAGGGGAAGAGACCCAGAACGTCCCTCCAAGCCCAGATCCTAGCACCAGCTGCTCCAACCCCACACGCTCCCCAGGGGCTGGTCAGCGCAGCCTTTCTGCGAGCCAGGGGGCAACAAACCCAGAGCCACAAACCCCCAGAGCTCAGGCCAAGCCCCCTCCCGCTGCATTCACCTGCCCCAGCAGCAATTTGAGCTCCTCCCGTCACCAACTGCCTGACAATGGTCCCAAGGGGCCTTTCCTGGAGCTTTTCCTGGGCTAGTTCCAGGGGAGCTGTGGGAATTGGGAAACTGGGTCTGCTGAAGCCCTGGGGGCAGCTGGAGGGAGCCTCTTTCTGTCTCTCAGCGCTGGGCACAGTTTTCCTTCCTGCAGCCAGCGCGATGGCTGAAGGCGCAGAGCCTCCGGGAGGGACTTTGTTCCCTAAAGCTTATCTCCTCATTCCAGGAGCCGCGGGGAAGGCAGCCCTTGTTCCCGGCAGCTCGCTGTGACCTTGGCGCAGTTTTCTGGGGAGAAAAGCTGCAGCAAGGGCTCAAGGAAGGAAGCGTTAATGCCCGGCCTTCGAGCGCTTCCCGGGCTTAACTTCTGCGTGCCCTGAAGCTCAACCATCCAGCCAAAGCGGAGCAGTTCCTGTCTTTACAACCCCCTCCATCTGGCTTTCCTCCCGGGGAAGCTGAGTGACTGCAGGGCTCAGCCCAGCCCCCGGCACTGCAGCGGGAGGCAGGATCCCAGCACCCAGCTCTCAGCCCTGTCCTCGCTCCCTCCTGCTCTGCAGCTTCCTTCTCGAATGCGTTTGTGAGAGTGCTCTAATGGGCTGGAGCGTGAGCTTCATCACGCCTCTAGGAATTAGCACCACCTGCCCAGAGAAGGGAAAAGAAGAAAATAACCCCAAGAGGCTGGTGCTGGTGGCTGCAGAGACAGTGCTGCCTTGGCACAGGCCCCCTCCCTGCCAGCCTGAGCTAGGGCTGAGCTCTCCCGGTGTTACAGGAAAGCTTCAAGCTCCTCCTCCTCGCTCCACAGCCTGGCCATCAGGCTCTGCCTGCAGGTCTCAGCCCCCAAAATGGCTTTGCAGTGGAGAGGGCATGGCAGGGTTAACCCCACAAGCACAGAAACGCAATCAGCTGGAGCATCCTCCTCCATCTCCCGGATGAACAACCCTCCATGGCTGCCCTGACTGCGGGAGGATCCCAAGCCAGAAAAGCTGAGCAGCTCCCTGCAGGAGAGGGCAGGGAGGAAGAGGAGGGCGAGGGCTGGCCCAGGGCCTGTCCCAGCGCTGGAGGACTTCAGTCCCTGCCTCCCCGGCTCTGGGTTTCACTCCCACCCCAGCGCGGCATCGGCTCAAGGGCACGGGCTGCAGGGAGCAGTTACGCCCGGCTGCCTCCACCGCTGGGGCAAGCAGGAACGTGCAATGAATTCCCTTTAAAAAAAAAAAAATCATATAAAAATATTTGGCTAATAAATTAAAAAGTCACTTGGTCACCGCTGTGGGGAACTGCTGCTGCTCCTGCGGGGCCTGGGGGTGACCCTGTGGGGGCAGAAGCCAGTTCAGCCCAGGCAAGGGGATTATTGCTTGTGTGCTCCCAGCTGGAATCGGGCTTCCTCGGAGATCCCGTACTGCTCCAGGGGGTCCTGCAGCGAGACACAGGGAAGGCACCGGTGAGATGAGACAAGTAGGACTGTCCCTCCCCCAGTCCAGGGCTGGGCTGGGCGCTGATTCCCAGTCGTGTGCTGGATTTACCCCAGTCCAGCCCCCGGCTGCTGCTCCTGGTGCAGGAAGAGGAGCAGCCCGTGGGGAGGACAGAGGGTGACCGAGGTTCATGGGCTGTGTTCGGCCCAGCTGCCCAGGGTGCTCGAGGAGCCTGGCAGAGCTGTGAGCAGCAGCTCAGCCCACGTACGCTCTGGTGTGGCCAGAGCTGCCTGTGACCTCCCCTCCAGAGAACCAGTGGGAGTCTGGGCCAGCTCGGCCCAGACCTGTCTGGCCACAAACCTCAGGCTGCTCCGAAGAGCTGGAGCTGAGCACAACACAGGCTGCTCAGCAAAGGAAGACTCTCAGCTCTGACTGACCACGGCTCCAGGAACTGGCTCGCTACGGGCTCTCTCTCACACATATGGCAGCAAACAGCCTTCTGCAGGGCCGGTGGCAGGACCCAGTATCACCAGCCCCTGCTCCAGTCTAAACCCATCGGTCACCACCTCACGAGTTGACTTCAAGGGACTCACCTTCCCTGTCATTTTCTGGATCTCGTTCCTGTAGAAGATCAAGCTCCTCCTCATGAACTCATAGCTGTAAGAGAGGAACAGACCGTGCAGCAGGCTGAGCAGAAAAGGATGTGGAGAAGTTTCAGATGCTATTTAGAGCTGAGGGGAAGCTTGCTCGGGGGGGAGATGACCGCCTTCCTCCCCGGGTTCACCACAACCCGATCCCAGAAAGCAAACAGCACGGAGGGCACAGCACAGACCCGGCCCTGGCGGCTCTGCCCACCTGGCTCGCTTCAGCGCCTCGATCCACTCCTGACACTGCTCCTCGCTGTCGCATTCGAAGCAGTATTTCCTCTCCGGTTCCTCAACAAAACCTGCCAGGGACAAGAAAAAGAGATACGGGTGGTGTCGGCGGAGCTGCCTGAGCTCTACTCTCTCCCTCCCCAGCCCACAATTCGCATCTCTGATTAACTAAGATGATCTGTGACCAAGCTGGCCTCTGTCCCCTCTTCCTTAGCCTGGGTGGCTCCTGGCTGGGCCGGAGCTGCTGCCCACAGCTTACAGCAGCCAGAGGCTTCGGAGAAGAAAGAGCAACTTCTCAAACTGAGAGTGACAGCTTGGAACTGAACCAGACCAAGACAACCAGATTCGGGACTGAAACGCCCCGACCCTCCTTGCAAACAGTCACCGAGAGATTTGTTAACCAGGGCGGAAAACGGCCCCGAGGAAGTGATTTTGATCTACGCAGAGGGCAGCCATCCGAGGAGCTAAACTGCACTTGAAGGCACTGACCCGTCTTTGCTTGAGGTTTTTGGGAATCTGGTACCGTGCACAGCGGAAACCAAGTCCCCACGCACCTCCAGTTCTTTACCAAGACAGAATTAGGGCACCTAATTAATTACATTGTCCCCAGAGCTCTGCTCTTTAGTGCACAGCCCACAGAGATCCAGGCTGCTGCTGAGAAGCAACTGGGTCAGACTGCAGCAAACCCCCCAGGGCTGCTGTGCGGGGACACAACCTGACACCAACTTTTTTAACATTTTTCTCACAAATCCTCATTCACCAAAGCTCCCAATGGTTCTAATCCCCCAGAAATTCAGAGCGGGGTGCTTAGAGAGATGGGTACGTTCAGGCTGCTTGAGGGTCCGTTGGAGACAGCGAGAACCCCACCTCTCCCGGCTAAAAGAGGAGAGGAGGCTCCGTGCAGAAAAGCAGCTGTGCCCGACAACCAGGCCAAAAGATACGGCGATGGCCTTGGAGAAACATCCTGTTATTTTGGCCACATACCTCTCGCACAATGATTAGTTGTTGGATGAAAGGCTGCTTACAAAAGACGACACACCACGAGCCAGCTGGAGCCATGGCTATCAACACAAGGACAAACAGCGTGGCGGGAGGACTGGTGCTAGATTAGCCTGACAGATGGTTTATCTGAGGCTCACTTTTTTTTTTTTTTTTTTTTCTGATAAAGTGCAATAGCACAGAAGCAGCAATCTGTCAATACCGAACCCTCCCGGAGAGGGATTTCCATCAGCACTAAGCTGTGGTCTTGGTGTTACTGCTTCTCTTCTCGCACGCAGCTCTGCAAATCACAGCCTGTTTCAGCCAGCAGTGAAACCCGGCTGAAATAGGAAGGACACGGAGCCGTTGGAGCAGGGCCAGAGGAGACCCCGGAGATGCTGGGAGGGCTGGAGCCCCTCTGCTGGGAGGGGGGGCTGAGAGAGTTGGGGGG
>JAOXJK010000014.1:1702904-1724085 GCA_025774025.1 Xenus cinereus
GGTGGCAGAGCCCTGGGACAGGCTGCCCAGAGAGGTGGTGGAGTCTCCTTCTCTGGAGACATTCAAACCCACCTGGACATGTTCCTGTGCAACCGGCTCTGGGTGGCCCTGCTGTGGCAGGGGGTTGGAGGAGATGATCTCCAGGGGTTCCTTCCAACCCCATATGATTCTGTGATTTTCCAAGACATTAGTTCCCAGTGAATGTTATTGTAGACTTCTCTTCTAGTGTTCAGGGGGTTAATGGAGTGGAAAGGGGGGTGGTCAAGAAGACATGGCTGGAAGTCATTAAACCCTGCTGGGAATTAGTGGAGGACTCTGGCATGAAAACTAGGCTGAGAGCTGTGCTCTGGGGAGCCATTGAATTTGTAGTGTCTGGCACAGAAAGGAGCCTTCTGGGCTTTGCTCCTCAGCCTTTGTGCAGATGTTAAGAGCGGGTTTTTTGCCAGCACACTTGTCCTTGACCGATAGGGAGGTAACTTAATTCTTTCCTGCCCCCATCTCTATCTAATAACATCCGAGACCAGCGCATCTCACAAAGGCCTGGAATAACTGTGCTTATCTTGCAGGCTCTGGTACTAAAAAGGGCCATTGAACTAATCTGGTGGTGCTAATAATAGCTCCTTATTCTTTTTTGTTGCAGGTGCCAAGCAGAGAAATCGACAAAGCAGAAGGGAAGTTTTGGACCCACTGGAACAGGGAAACCAAACAGGTACCTGGGGCTCCTCAACGTCCTTCCTGAGTGGTAGAGAGGGAGCAGGAGGGCAGAGCAGCGTGGGGGGAAAGGCAGCGTGGGGAGAGTGTGCATCCGTTAGATCCCTGCTGGCTTTGATGCTGAAATCTTCATTCCTTCAATGGAACTGTGCAGTGACTCCTCCTGACACAAAGATCTTCCTGTGCGAGATCTGGGTGAGAATTTAACCCTGGAGGTGGGAGCCCCGGTTGCTGTTGATGGCAGCAGAACGCTGCAGAAACCTGCAGTGCCGTGTCCTTCTGGGGCTCCTCGCTGGGCATTGCCTGCACCCGGTGCCCTGTGAGCCCGTGGTGTGGATGTACTCACTGGGAGAGCAGGGGAGGAACGCACAGGGGGGGATACCCACCCTGTCACGGGTAGTTCAGTGCTTAGAAAGAGTTTCAGAGGGGTTAAAGTGCTGGACAAGACGGTGCAGGTCATGAATGGTGCCAGGGAGGAAGGCAGCCATGGTCTGTGGAGGTCAGGAGGGGTCCGAGCTGTCCTGAGGATTCATCATTGTTCCCTTCTCTTTGCTTTTCTCCCCTTCCCAGTTCTTCCTTCAATTCCACTTCAAGATGGAGAAGCCTCCAGCTCCCCCAAACCTCCCTCCAGGGCCCCCAACTGTGAAGCGGCCCCCTCCACCTCCTCTGATGAACGGCTTGCCCCCAAGGCCACCGCTGCCGGACACCATGCCGCCTCCTCCTCCGGGAGGCATGACGCTGCCTCCCATGCCTCCCTCTGGACCAGTGCCACCGCCCCCAGTGCCACCCCAGTTGCCACCAGCACCCGGTGTACCCCCCCCTGCTCCTCTGCCCCCCATGATGAGACCACCCCTCCCCACGGAGGGGCCGGGCACTATCCCCCCTCCTCCTCCCTCCAACTGAAAGCCCCTCCTGGACTCGGTCCCGCTGGACTCCTCTGGCTCCTGTCTTTTTATATGCAGGTCACGAGTGATTCAGAGAAATGCTCCTTTTTGTATGTCCGTGAGTTTGATTAGATCCCATAGGTTCATTAAAAGGTTTTCAGTTTTCCTTTCTCTATGTTTTCCTGCGTCTTGGTTAAAACTGTTGCCCTGTGTTCGCTTTTTTTAGCTCTTAAATGTATAAAACATTCCCAGTCTGGTTATGTTTGGGAAGTTCTCCAAAGAGGAGGCAAAGGGTTGGAGATCTCCAGGCTCCTCACCTTCTTCTAACTGAAGGGCTCCATCAGCCTCGGCCGTGTTGGTGTAACCTTTTGTCCCCTCTTGGAGTGCTCGACGTGTGTCCCAGAATCAGTTGCTGTTCTACTCCAGCCCATTATGAAGCCGTTCATTTGGTGATGGGGAGACCTGTCATGGACACACGGCAAGGACTGTTCCTGCATCCCCAGAGATCAGGATGGAGGGTGAGTGGAGTTTTCTAAATCCAGTTTTCTCTGTCTTCCTGCTGAGTTACGGAAGAGCATCGCTCCTGCTGCGTTTGGAATCTGCCTTTTTCCTCCCGCTGCCAGCGCACTGTCGCTCCAGTGCTGCCAGCTGAAGGCTGGAAACATCTCCACGGAGGAAATGGGTTTGGCCCGTGTCTCGGGAGTGAGTCCTTGAAAAGCAACAGCCAGGATTTCATTGATGGTTTCGGAGAGGGACCCATCCTTCCCTGGCGCACAGCTGCTCCTGAGAACCTTCATGCCAAACCCGGGCTCGTGGACACAGCGCCGTGCTCTCCTCTGCGGCGGCGGCAGAGATCTCTGGGAGTGTTTAGTCAAAAGAAATTGCCAAAGCTGCGGTGACATTAAGTCTTCATTTATTCCTATAACTCATTAAATGTTGTCTGTACCGTTAGGAAGCACCTGCTGTCGTGGCTGGGTTTTATTGTATATATCCTCCCACTCTGGGATTGGGTTTGGCAAGCTCTTCCCTCCTCTGTGTTTTTATTTATACTAAATATTTCCTTTAAACAATCATTTGGTTCTCATTAAAAAGGAGAAGTGCTGGGATTTCTCCTCTCTGTCCTTTCCAGGATTGATTTCTCTGATCTGGGGGGTGTCTCGCTGCGGGATGTTGAGGTGTCTGACCCAGCCTCGCTCTTGGCCAGTGCCTGGCTCATTTCACGGGCCACGGGGGAGGCTTTGGTGGCCACAGCCCTGCAGCTTCGTGCCCCTTTGATGGAGGAATCAGTGGTTTGCCCCTTCTGCTGGGTCCCACCCGGAGCTGGGCAGAGCATGTTCAGTCCCCGCTGGCTTTTCCTGAAGTGCTTGGGCTGGAGCTGAGCCCGATGCCCGTGAGGGTCCCCCTTTGCCTTTGCGTGTCCTTTGTCACAGCTCCTGGAGGAGAGAGGTCCTCCACCAGCCCTGTGGGGTGGTGGCCTTTGTCCCTCTCTGGTTGGGGTGTGTTCATGACGTGCTGCAGCCAGATCCTCAGCTCCAAACTGCGGTCTTGGAAGCCCAGAGAAGGGCCTGAGTGTGCGCCGGAGCTTTTTGGCAGGTACCTTTCCCAGTGCCCTCCCCTGCCAAAAAAAGGCGATACCTTGGGTTGGGGGGAAGGTTCTCTGGGGAGGGAGTTGGTAATTCCAAGGGTTAGAGTGACCACTGGCATCTTATAAAGGGAAAAAATCCTTATAATACGTGTGGGGTGAGACTTTCTAAGTCAACTCCGCAGTGTCCAAGCTGCAGCGGGTGAGGTGCCCGCCCAGGGGGGAGCCAGGAGGACGCTTTCCATACATTTTTACTTAGTTTCTGCCCGTTATCTGTCCTCATCTCCCTCCTCCTGGTCTGGCTAATTCTTCCCTCCTGGTGTTTCATTGCCGATGGGAATAGTATGTGCCAGTCCCCATGAAGATCCAAGTCTAGACATCCATCCTCCTTTAGAAAACATCTGAAGTCAAGGACGTGCGTCCCTACAAGTAAAGGAAACAGCTTTAATTTTTTTTTTTTTTAAACATTTCCAATACTAGATGCAAACCCAAAAATAGAACAAAAAAAAGTTTCTTTGAACCATCCCTCCCTCCTCTCCAGCATGACAGCCTTTGAGTTTCTCAGGGGAGGTGTGTTGTCAACTCAAGGCCACCGGTTTTTAAAAGGGAGACGCCGTCCTCCCCTCCCGCCCGAGCCTTCTGAGATGCGTGTGAGCGGCTCCAGCGAGAAGCTGAAGTGGGAAGGAAGATGAGGGCTGCTCTCGGGGTGCTCTTGCCCTGCCTGGTGCTGTCGCTCCCCTCCGCGGCACTTCCCAGGAAGGGGAGCGCGGGGGAAAGGGTCCCCCCAATCCACCCCCTGGAGCTGGGGCTTGAAGGAGAGCAGAGAAAGAGAGAAAATGTGAGTTTACAGGAAAGAGTGAGACCCGGCTCGGCGGCGAGCTCGAGGATGACGGTGGCTACTCGCCTCTTTTCGAAGCCTGACCCAGGAGCAAGATGCTTCCAGGGGATGGCTGAGGGTGGGGGCATCGGCTGGGCCGGCTCCAGCTTGCACCCGTGGCCACTGGGGGGGCTGGAAGGACCCGTGTGCAGGGTGAAGATGGACCAGGACGGGCTGACCCCGAGGCACCTGGAAGTTGTGGGGGTTCTCACCCACTACGAAAGCACCTTCATCAAGCTGTTGAGACAAGGCACCAGCTGGGACGAGAGCTCTCTGGAGACCTTCGGGCTCTGCCCGGCCGGGGAGGCGGGTGCTGCTCTCCATCCCCTGAAGCGCATCCACGCGCACGTGGTGGAGCCGGGACATGATCGGTTCCTCGTGCTGCATCTGCAGGAAGGTTGGTGCGAAACCCCCTGTGCCGAGGCCAAGGCTGCTTCCTTGCCCTAAATCAGAGATTTAAACACAGAATTAAATTTGTGGGGTTGGGTTCCTTTTAAAATTAGACAAGCGGGGCAGAAAATGTTCATCTTTAAGAAGCTTTAGTGGTGACAACAGCTTGGGTGGAACAGGGTGCTTTGTCCCTGCCCGGGACTAACGCCCAGGTGCCACAGTCTCGGTGGCATCTCCTCTGCTGTCGAGATAACGAGTATTTCTCACTTTCTGCCTTAAGGAGGTGGGATAGGGCCCCATCCCAACTTTGTCCGACTGGGAAAAGAGAGGGTCTGGTTGGGCGAGTGGACCTGGCTGGTCCTGCTGCGGTGTGAGCCCTGGTGGCTCGCAGTGGGCTGCGGCACACACCAGTCTCTGGTGCTGCCGGGGAGCCCGGGGTCCGGCTGCTTCGTGCAGCTTCAGCCTCGTGTGAAACCCAGCGACGTGCATCCCTCTGCCCCGTCTCGGTGGTAAGTGCTCTGCCTGAGGGAGGGCACCCTGGCTGAACCCTTGGGTTTAATCCTCTGTAGCACGAGGATCGTAGTTCTTCCTCTCTTAAATCTCTTCCTCCCCTCCTGGATTTTGGGTTTTCAGCCAGACTGGCCAGTGCCGGGAAGCGACTTTTCCCCAGGCAGTGCTGCTGGCTGGGATGTGACGGCCACAATGTCCCCGAGCCACCAGCAGAGCTGCCACGGGAGAAGGGCTTTCCATGGGGATCTGCCCATGAAAATTTGCCGGAGCCGCTCCAGGAGCACGGCAGCCCCTGGCTCGCTGGGGCTACAGGGTTTGCCCCACTGACCCCCTCCCTGAAACCAGAACGGGGATTTGCCACATCCCTCCACCCTGGCGGCTCCCATCCTGGATGCTCTTGGCCACCGTGTGGGACTGGTTCTCAGCCCCTTCCTCACCCATCACCCCCCTGGAACCCTGCAGCCACCAGAGGCACCATTCACCCCCGTCTTCTCCTTTCCAGTGAAGTGGGAGGCCCAGGCGAAGCTGTGGTTCCAGCTGGTTTTCCAGGCGGAGGTGGGCCAGTCGCTGGGAGAGCTGCGGGTCGCTTTGCTGCTCTTCTACCTGGGCAAGCGAGAGGGGCCGGGGGCCGGGCACCGGGAGGAGCTGCTGGCCACGGGCACGGGGCTAACACAGGAGCAGGTGAGTGGCCGCAGCCAGGGGGGGTCCAGTCCTGGGTGCAGGGAAGGTGGGAGGGGGGGTGTCTTGGATCTGCTGGCCCAGCCCCTTTGCCATCCTCTCCCAATCCCTTTCCCATCCTCTCCCAATCCCTTTCCCATCCCCTCTCAGCCCCTTTTCCATCCCCTCCCAATCCCTTTACCATCCCCTCTCAGTCCCTTTCCCATCCCCTCCCAGTCCCTTTCCCGTCCCCTCCCAGCATCCCTGCCCCCCCGCACCCTCCCGCCGGGCCCGAGCCGTGCCTGAAGATGGTGCTGTTACCCTGTCCCCAGCTCCCGGCAGGGACAGAGGGACAGCCCGGGGTGCCCAGCCCGTTCTGGGGGTCCCGGCTCCCCACTTGCCCCGGGGCTCTCCAGCCTGTCCGGGGGCGGCAGCCGCGGCTCCGCTGCCGGGAGAAGCGGGTCTGGGGCCGCTCGGGACTCTCTGCCCACCCGGGGGTCCCCCCCGCACCCCACGGCTCCCGCAGCAGCTCTGGGGCCGGGTGGGAAGCCCCCCTGCCCGCTCTGCTCCCGGTGGTCCCGACCCTCCCATTTTCCTGCACCCTGGGCCACCACAGGCTGGGTGACCCGGAGCCAGCAGGGACCACAGCGGGGGGGTTATTTGAGTGTCCCCCTCCCCGTGATGCCTCACCCACGTCCTCGGTGTGTCTTTTGCCCCCCGCCCTGTGCAGAGCCTCTGCCTGGCCAGGGACACCCAGTACCTGGTCCTGGAAGCCACCGTAGCGTCTGTCACCCGCACCAGCGAGGAGCTCAGCTTCCAGGCTTCCCTGGCCATCAGGCGTCGCGGGGAGGGAGGTAGGGACACGGGAAGCCTACGGCATTGGGGACACCAGTGTCCGTGCCCTCTGTGCCCTGACTTGGGCATTTGGGAGCCTCTCAATCCTGTTTGTAACGAGGGGCTTTGGGGACATGTGGTGGGCCCCAGACTACCCTCTTCACCGCTCCTCTCCCCACCAGGTGCCCCCTTGTCCCCCACGGAGACCCAGCAGCTCCTGTTTGGCTCTGATGACAAGTGCTTCACCAGGATGACTCCTGTGCTGCTCCTGCTGGCCAAGTCACGGCGGGAGGAGGAGGAGGAGGAATTGGCTTTGGCCCCTTCTTCCTACCTCTCTGCCGACGGGGTGGTGGACACGGCTCCGTACCCACAGCTCAGGTACGTGTCCCTCACCGCAGCCATGGAAGAACAAAGGAGCTGGGAGCTGGGGGGGAGAAAGTGGCAGGGTGGCAGTGGGAGGATGTGGGGCAGGGACCACTGGGGTACCAGGGGACTCCATGACCTTCCCTGTGCTCTCCTTGCAGCCCACCCCAGGCCGGGACCGAGGAGCTGCTGTCCCCCACAGCCCCGAGTCAAGCCAACACTTCGTCCCTGGTGCCTGGTGGCAGCAGCCAGTTCCTGGGCATCCTCACCCAGTTCATCCGCCAGGTCCTGAGCCCCTCCAGCGAGCCGCCCCCCCAGCCCAGCTCCCACCACTGGCTGGACTTCCAGGTGATGGAGACCCTCCCTCACCAGCTGCTCAACCTGTCGGAGGAGGCGGCGCTGGAGCGGCTGGTGCAGTCGGAGGAGCCCTCGGTGCTGCTCTTCCCCCAGGACAGCGGAGCCGTGCTGGAGCAGCACTTGGGGGACTGGCAGCCGGAGGGGACCGTGCTGCAGCTGCTGATGGGCAAGCTGCAGGCGGTCATCCAGGAGCTGAGGGACATCCCAGCTTTCCAAGCCAACACGGGGCTTTTCCAGCATCTCCTGAGCTTCTGCTACTACCCGCCGGGGCCGGCTGAGGCTCGGGCCGGCGAGCGGCCGCCCGGCTCGGGGAAGCTCCACGCGCTGCTGCTGCTGAAGGCGCTGCAGACGGTGCGGGCGCGTTGGCAGGAGCGGCGGAAGGTGCTGCGGCAGAACCGCAGCGCCCGGCACCAGGCCCACTGCCGCCTGCAGGAGCTGACCATCGACCTGCACGACCGCAAGTTCATCGTCATGCCCACCGTCTACGCCGCCAACAACTGCGAGGGCCCCTGCAAGCTGCCCCTCTCCACCCGCGTCCCCAGCTTCTACTCGCACACGGTGCTGCTGCTGGGCATGCAGGAGCGGGGCTCGCCCCTCCAGCGGGCTCCCTGCTGCGTGCCCGTCCGCTACTCGGACCAGCTCATCATCAGCCTCTCCGCGGAGGGGCTGGAGGTCCGCAAGTTCCCCAACATGGTGGCAGAGGAGTGTGGCTGTCGGTAGAGCCCTCCCGCCCACCTCCCCGCTCGCCCCTCACCCCGCTCCCCCTCCGTTTTCGCCCTCGCTGCTGGGGAGCTGGTGCTTCTCGCCGAGACGGGAGCTCCCCGCCTGTTCTTTTCCCCACCGTTTGGCTCGATAGCATCACCCTGGTTCTGGGTTCTGTAGCCGTGCTGGTCCCTGGGGGTTGCTCTGTTGCCCCACGTCGTCTCCCAATGCCGGGGATGCCCGAGGTGTCTGTGGGTCCGTGCCGCAGCGTGGCTCTGACCCCACGGTGGGGTTTGGGCTGGATACAGGCACCACGGGGCCATCACAGGAGGGGAAGGCTTGGCGGAGCCGGCCAGAATCTTGCTTATTTATCCCCTGCCTTCTCCTCCTGTAGCGGCTGGGCAGGGCAGTTGTTGCTTCCTCCAAGCTCCCCCCGACTCACAGCATCCTCTGGCTGTTTCCCAGCCCGTGGCCCGTCTCTAAGCCCCCACCAGCCACAGGGCTCCAACTGCGAAAGCAAAACAAGAGGCAAAAATCCCCCAAAGCAGGGACCAGGATCATCTGTGCCTTCACCCGAGTGTGAGCCAGGGGCCGTGGAGAGCTGCTGGTGGTGGCTTGGGGCTCCCTGCCGGGTCATGTCTGCATCGCCCCGCGCTGACCCCACTCCTGGGGGGCTGCCAGAGCGGGGGGATGAGGTGAGGGAGGGCTGAGAGAGGGGAGCGATCCCATTACACCTCCTGGGCTGCTCACGCCATTAATAGGAGCGGCTGCAAACGCTGCCAAAGCACCTGCTCCGGGTCCCTGCCAGCGTCGGCACGGAGCCCGGCCACCCCCAGATCATCTTCCCAGCTCAGCCCAGCCCTCAGCGAGACACCCCCGGGGCTGCCACGGGGTCCAACTCCCTGGAAAGCAGCTCCAGGGCTCGTCCCGGCTGCAGGGAGCAGCTCTTGGGCTTTGCAGTGTCCCCCACAGGGCTGGCGGGGGCACGGCCGGAGGTTGGCACACACCAGCTCCATCCAGTAGCCCACACAGGCACCCACGCTAGCCCTGAGCCCCTGTGTGCTGGGGATGGTGGGGGGCACAGAAAACACACAAACATAACCAGGGACAAGATCTTTTCTCCTTTTTCTTTAAAACATTCACTTTAATACCTTATTAAAAATGAAAATAGTTTATTTTAACCTCTATTGATTTAGCAAATACTGAAACCTGCCGTGGGTTGGGGCTGTGAACGTCTCCTGTAGCTGCTGCAGCGCTGCGTGATATTGCACTCGTGTTTCGTTCCTAAAAAGCGACTCTGTGAAGGCAAGGCCTGAAGGGATCCCCTGGTGATGGGCTCTCCAGCCCTGCTGTGTTACCAGCAAGCTTCGCATCACCCTGCAGCAACAGCACCGGTGTCCCGGGTGGTCAGTCCTCCCATGTCCCGGGTGGTCAGTCCTCCCATCCCTCCCAGGACAGCTGCAGCCTGGCTTCGTTAACCCCAAATGCACTTCTCTCTTGATTTGCTTTGAATAAAACCATTAACTGAATCGAAGAGCTACACAGTCTGGAGACAAACTCTATTCACTGGGATCCCTGTGCCCACTGCGCCGCCCCGATGCCTCGGGGACCACGAGTGAAAATGAACTGCAAGAGGGACTTTGGGTGGGGACGGAGAAATAGCGTGAAGCCCGGATGAAGACACTCCTTCCCCCAGTCCTTTCAGGTTGCCTTTGTGCGTCTAATCCAGGGGGGCCCAAAGTCCCTGGGGAGGCTCGTACCAGGCTCCTGGGCTGCTCTGCTCGGAGACCCTGGAGCGTTGCCTATGCTGCCAGCCTGGGGACATCCCTGGAGAGCAGGCAGGGAGCGTGAGGGTGCCCTTGCCGGGGGTGGTGGTGGGGTTTGACCCCCCGGATTCAGCATCCTCCAGCCCCTCGGTTGTCCCAGCCTCAGTCACGCTTCTTGCCCTCCCTGGACCTGGCGGTGCTGTCCTTCCCCGGGCTGGCCACCGGCTCCCAGGGCTTCTTGCCCTTCTGCTGCCGCCAGTCCCGCTTCGGGCTCTCCCTGCCGCCGTCGGTCCTGCCGGGACGGCCCTTCCACCCCTCCTTCCTGGGCTCGTTCCGCTCCCGCCGGCTCTCCTTCCCCTCCTGGCCCCGCTTCCTCTGGGGCTGCCGCTCTGGCTCCCGGGGGGCTCTGGGGGCTCTGCTGGGCTTCTCCCCCTGGGCCCTGTCCTTGGCTCGGGCTTCCCTCCGGCTGCTCCGCTCCGCCTGGGTGGCACGACCCTCCCGGGCCTTCTCCTCCTTCTCCACCTTTTCCTTCTTCTCCAGCCTCTTCTCCTGGCTCTTCTTCACCTCCATCACAACCGGCGGCACCTCAGGGACATCCACAGGCTCTTTATCCTCATCCTCATCATCATCATCATCCTCATTCTCATTCTCTTTCTCATTCTCACTCTCATCCTCATCCTCATCCTTATCCTTCGGTGCCGAGCGGCCAAACCACTTCTTGAAGATCCAGGGCTCTGCCTAGGAGAGGAGAGAAGGGACCAGGTGATGCAGCCCAAGGGACCATGGCCCTTCTCCATCCCTCCCCCTGGGGATGAGATGCTCCCCCCCATGAGGATGCTGCTTCCCCCCCACCCTGGATGCATACCAGGTTGCTGTCTGCCTCATCGTCATCTTCATCATCATCGCCCCCATCATCGTCACCGTCACCGGCCTCGACCATGATGCTCTCCGGTTGGGGAGGCTGCGCAGTCACCACTTCTTGGACCTCCTCCTTGGGGCTGACCACCTCTGGGAGAGGAGAGGGACAGGCCACTGTCAGCAGGGGATGAGGCTGGGTGTGATGTCCCAGATGTGGGGGTCCCAGGGCCACCCCACCCTGGAATGTGACCCCATCTGGAGGATTGGTGCAGCCCAGAGCATCTGAACCCACCGTGAAGAGGAGGTGGTGGAGGGTCCTGCCTGCCGCGGCTGATTCCCTCCCTGGAGCACGGTGCTGGAAGAGAGGAAGGAGAGCAGGCAGGAGGTGGCAGCAGGGTCCTGGCCACCCCGTCCCTATCTGTCCAGCTCCCCTCTCACCTTGGAGCACCTGGAAGGTGACGCTGAGAAGGGCGACGACGGAGGCCACCAGGATGCATTTGTTGAGGGTGAGCCCTTCCCAGAGGAGTGGCTCCTCCACAGGGTCCAGGCTGGGGGGCTCCACCTTCCTCTGCACGGGGAGGCTCTTGGGGACTGGGGAACCCCCCAAGGGAAACAGCGTTACTGGGGGAGCTGGGGAGCAGCAAAGGGCTCCATGGTGGGGTGGGTGTGAAGGTCAGGGGCAGGAGCTGCCTGCCCTCCCCTTGCCAGCAGAAAAAGGTGTCTGCAAGGAGGGGTGGGGGAAAGAGTGTGATGGGGGGGGCTGAGTCCAAGGTGTTTGGGCCACAATGGCGTTATGGCATCCTGAGGCTCAAGCGGGGAACGTCTCTGCCCGTGCTCCAGGCTCTGCTGCTCCCTGCTCCAGGCAGGACAGAGAGAAGGAAGAGGAGGAGCAGGGTTTGGCAGGTGGATGGGAAGCCCCATCTCCGTGTCACTGAGCTCCCAGGGGACTGTGGAGAGCAAAGCTCATCCCATCACCACTCCATGGCTGGGGACACATGACAGGGTCTATGCCTCTGTGGCCACCTGGGGCCAGGCTTGGCCATTTTGGGGCAGAGAAGGGCTTTCCTGCATGCCTACCTGGAGGTGATGTAGCGCTGCCTTTGGCTCCCACCTTCTCCACCCGCTTCTTCTCCGCCACTTTCTTGTCCCCGCTGAGTGACGCTGGCTCTGGCATGCTCAGCTCAGGCTCGTCCAGATCCTGCTCAGAGACACCAAGCTGGGTCCTCGCCTCCTCTAGCCCCTGCGGGGAAGGGTGCGAGTGTGGCCGGGGGTGTAAGAGCATCGCATGGCCCCGCAGGGAAAGCAAACAGCGTGGTCTGTGCCCCCCTTCCAGAACAAGGGGTGCTCAGGGACCCCGTCTCTGCGCTCCACAGCCTGTGCTCGCTGTCCCCAGGTCCCCCGGGGCTGAGCTGATGCTGTCACCATCCCCGAGCGGTGCTAACACAGCTCCTCGAGCACCCAACCCCGGTGCGTGTCTTTGCATCCACAGCCTTAAAAACACTTTGGGGTGACTTTTTTTTTTGTCTGCTAAGAAGGATTTAGCCACTAGCTGGCTCCGTGCTGCAGAGCAGGCGCCGGGGTGCGGCTGCTGACCCCCCCGTGCTGCGCTTGAGCAAGCCCACCCCATGAGGCGTTGGGGTCTGGGCTCGGTGCTGCCGGGGACAGGGGGTTTGGTGGCCAGGCTGGCTGCT
The DNA here is from genome assembly GCA_025774025.1 of Xenus cinereus. Classification (NCBI taxonomy): domain Eukaryota; kingdom Metazoa; phylum Chordata; class Aves; order Charadriiformes; family Scolopacidae; genus Xenus; species Xenus cinereus. The sequence continues at coordinate 1,715,087 of JAOXJK010000014.1, forward strand.
GGCTTGTGTCAGAGGCACCGGATCCGTGCCATGAGAGAGAGCATGGCCCAGATCAGTGACAGCGACAGCTGAGGGACATGGCCTTCGGCTCCCCCGGGAGGGACACGCTGCAACACCCCCCAGAGCCTATTCCTGGGGGGAATGTGGCTGCAGGACAGCCCCCCCCTCAGCCCCCCGGGATGCTCCACACTTACATGCGCTCTGCCGCGCTCCCCGTCACCGCTCACCGGTGTGTCAGCATCTGTTAAAGACAAGCACAGGGCAGTTCATTAGATGGTGAATTAGGTGGGCATCACCAGGGGCTGGGTGCGCGTGGTCTTCTCATTGCCACCCGCTGGCCCAAAGAGTGGGGACATCATGGACATGTTTCCCCCGCTAGTGCAGCCAGGTCACCCCTGGAGAGGTATCAGAAGACAGGTAAAAAGCCCCCCCTCTGGCCATCGTGGCAAGGTCGGGGTGTAAGAGCAGGACCACGCAGGTCTGTGGCTGCTGAGCCCCAAAACATCATGGGGCTGAGCTGATATGGCTCAAGCCATATCATCCTGGATGTCCTCGGGGAGTTGCAGCCGAGGGGATGGTCACCTCCCTGCCAAGGCACACGGGGGGGACCAACAGCTCAAGGTGTGCAAAGACATCCTGAAAAGACGGCTGGAAGGCTGGAGCCTAGACAGCAGGACAAGCTCCAGGTACCGTGGAGCAAGCAGACCTCAAAGAAGACCTCAAGCCACTCAAGAAGACCATGAAGCTCAAGGTTGACTCTCAGGGCTTTACCCAGATGTGAAGAGGGAGAGAAAACCGGAGGGTCCCGAGGGCTCTGCAGGGGTTTGACGCAACCAAGGGCTGGGGATTGTGCCAGGCTCCTCGGGCTCCCCGGGGGTTTCTCTGCCCCTGGCTCTGGGGTGAGCTCTGGGGGTGAGGAGGCACTAACACGTCCCAATTCCAATCAGCTCCAGCCCCTCCGGCACCTTCCAGGCTGCCAGGAGCAGTCCTCGCTCCTGGGATCTGGATGCCACATCCCTGCAAACCCTCACCAGAGTTTTTGCCCCCTTTGAGCTGGATTTAGTTTATTTTCCCGCAGTGGAAGAATGAATGCTGAGAAAAAATGCCAATTCCCAGGATGAAATCTAAGACACGATATTGGAAGCAAAACAAATAAATAAGAGGAAGCCTGTTGGCTGGGGAACCGCGGCCTGAAAGGTCTTTGCTTTCAAGAGGAAATAAGAAAAAAGTCTTCACTTTTGTTTTAGCGATGGTGAGTCTGGTCCTTTCTCTGCTGGGAGGCGAAGGAGCTGCCCCAGGACTCTCGCGTTGCCTCGGGGGGTTGCCAGCCCCAAAGAAACCACAAAGATGGACAGTTTTTCCTTAAAGAGTTTTTCCCCCAAGTGCTTGTTGTGGTTTTGAGCTACGCAGCTATTCACACGTTTTTGTTTTTTTTTTTTTTTGAGCAAAGATGGAGGAGGGCACGAGCCTCCGTTCCTCTTTGCGCTGGCCATGGCCAACATCCACGTGGGGTCGGCACCGTGTGGGTACCCCTCGATGTCCAAGGTTGCCACTGCACCACAAAGAGCCACCTCTGCCGGGCCGAGCCCTCTCCTGTGGGGCTTCAAACACAACGGCAGCGGCGCTGGCACGGCCACAGCCGGTACCTCCCGGCCACCGGCTCACGGTGAGGACAAGGTACCTTTTCTCCCGTCCTTCCTCGGCCACCTCTGAGCGCTCACCGCCTGCCCGGGCAGCTCCTCGGTGGCCTCGGGGCATCCCAAGTCTTTCTCCAACACCTCACTGGGACCTGCTGCCATGTCACTTGGAGGGACTCTCACTAAACCGAGAGGGATAAAATAAATGCCAGGGGGTCAGCAGTTCCCCGTGGCTGTCCCGCCACGTCCTCGCTGCAGTCCCAGATCCCTGCTGGCCTCAGCCGTGGGGTGCTGGGCTGTTCCCACACCTCCATCCCTTTGGCTTCACCCAGACGGAGGAGCCCAAACCACCTCCAGCCCCCGGGTTTGGCGTCAATGGCTGCTGGGCTCCATAACAGCCACACTGTGGCCATCCTCCCCCTGTTCCGAGCACCCCGCGGGCGCTAACTCGCTCCCAGAGCTGACCAGATCCATGCCCGCGTCTGTTCCCCCCTGGATGGGAGATGGGGTCCGTGCCCCGGTGGGAGGCAGATGCATTTCAGGGCTCCACAGCCCCCACGGGATCCTCATCCCCAACCGGGATGGGTCATGTCACCCGCAGGACCAGGTTTCCCGGGGCTGGTTCCTACCGGAGCAGCTCCAGCACCGATGTACCAAGCGAACGGCCACTGCCCAGGCCATGCAGGGCAGGGATGGCCACCAATGCCAGAGACAGCTTGCCCTTGGCAGGGTTGGTCACCCACAGCCCCAAAGCCCAGCTCCAGCCCTTGCCTCACACTGACTCCTGCTCAGGAGCCCTCCCGTGTGACTGCTCAACACGTCCATCCCCTTCCCCGATGCTCGCACTCCCTCGGACACACACTGCACACATGCACGAAATGCACAAAAACCACACAAAACTGCAGACATTCAACGAATAAATCGGTTCCGCTTCGCTGTCGCTGGGACTTTTCCTGCGCGAGCTCCCGAGGTTGCCTCTACCGCTGACTCACATCAAAGAAACTTCCAAAAATAGTCCCCTTGCCCGCCCTGCTCTCCCTGTGCACGCTCGCACGGCAGCGCCGGGACGGGCCCCCGTGGCCCCCCATCCTCTGCCGGCCGGCAGTGGGGCAAGCGCTGCCTCGCGAGCTGTGCCCATGGGCTGCCCCACATCCACCTGCAAGGGTTAAAAGCCACAGAAAGCCCTACCTGGGGCTCGACCACCGCCGCTGCCTTGCCTCCAGCCCCCCCGGCCGGCTCGGGCTCTCCGGGGTAATAAACAGCAACAGCTGCCGAACGGTGCAGGAGCAAAATAGCACCCAATCACCGGTAGCCAGAGCACCCGCGCTTCAGCCCCAGAAAAGGCAGTTTAGCCCCAGGCATCGAAAGCAGGGGCTGCCCCGCTGCAGGGGGGACGCAGCTCTCAAGGGGGTGCACCCGGGATGAGGCTTGTCCCTCTGCGAGCCCACCCTGGCGAGCACGAAGAGGGGAGAAGGGGCCGCTTGCTCTCCATCGCAGGGTCTCTGAGCCAGCTGTGGGACGGGCACGGGTGCCAGGGATGCAGGGAGGCAGGTCAGAAGCCTGCCAGGCATGGTTAAGAAGGTGGTGCAAGAAACAGGAGGAGCAACCCTTCTGGGACCAGCAGTGCATAGACAACCCCAGTGAAAACCAGTTTTTGCCAGTATTTAGAGCAGGTCCTTTGCTCTCCAGCCCCTCTGTTTCCGCAGCCACGTCCCCAGGGGCCCTGACGCAGCCACTGGAACCTCTTGGGGAGGGATGTGGTCCCCGCCGCAGCTTCCCACTCACAGGAGGTAGCGAGGAGATGAAGCATCTCTCACGTGGGGAGCCGAGAAGGACCATGGGGCTCTGGCCCTGCCTGTGAAGGTTGCCCAGGGCCCCCAGCTCAGCATGGGCAGGTACAGCCTCGGGCAGAAGCGCCTGTCCCAGGGGATGTGGTGCAGCTGTGGCTGGTACCAGCCTGGCACATCTTGGAGGCATCCTGCTTTGTGGACATCTCTCTTACGGAGAGCTGCTTCTGTTTCCAGCGTTCAGGTTTTAAAAAAAAAAACAGCCCCCAAACTGTTGACATTTCACATCTGCAGTATTGACATTTTTCTTTAGCAGAGGTGTGAAAGGGCTTTGATTGGAAGATGTAAAGGAGGAATAAAGGGGGCACTGGCATCCCGGAGGGCACGTAGCGTTTTTCCCAGGCTCCGGACGCCCGCTGAGACTGGGTCACGGTCCTGCTTTGGGAGCATGCAACAAACGAACTCGGGAACAGTCCTCTGCTTTCCAGGGCAGGGATTTTCCCTCTTTGGCAGAGACAGGACTGAGCACGCCGTGAACCCTGCAGTGGTACAAAGAACGCGCCGCAGAAGTTGAATGCAGATGGAGGAAGGGATGGAGCTGTAGACACACACACACACAAACACACACACACACACACACATATCCCAGGTGTGCCAGGGCTGTGGGTACCCACGCATGGGTAGTTTTCTCCGTTTTATTCCTGCTCCAGTAAGGTCAGGGATGTTAACTGGCAAGCTATGTTTGCTTTATAGGGACATAATGAAAGCAGAAAATCATAAACAGGCCAAATGAAGATCCCTTCTCCCAATTAATCATGTTTCCCATGGTGTTTGCAGGTTCCTGAGCTTGCTCCTGCCTCCCAGGGGCGAGCTGGGCCTCCCAGGAAAGAGCCCAGGGATTGAACAGGCAACGTCTGCACGCACACAGCTCGGGCAAAACATCTTCCCCCTTCGTCCCTATGTGGGGCCACAGGACAGAGAGCTCTCCTCACTCTTTCCAGGACCTTTCAACACCCAGTTCTTGCAGCGGGGAGGGATCGGGAGTGATTTTGCCTCCACATGTTTAGCTCTGAGCAGTTCCCCGCCGAGCTGCAAAGCCTCCATCTCCATCGGACAATTTATCCCAGGCAGGTGGAGGAAAGAGATTCCCAGAGGCAAATTCCTTCTTAATCCCTTGAACCCCGCAAATCTCGGCTTCTCCCTTGCCCTGAGACTGATAGAAGTGTCTCTGGGACAGGGTAAGCTCAGAGAGGGGGAAACACAATCTGGCTGTGAGATGGGGCAGAGAGAAAGCTGCTGGTGGAAAAGCAGGGGAAGGCAACCAAGCAGCGTGATGGACGGGGGCCCGGCTGCACACAGGCTGTGCTCCACGTCCAGGCTAAATATTGACTCTCTGGCTTTGGCTTGATAACACAAATCTGTCTTCCCTGGCTTCCCAGGCTGTCAGCTTGCCTCGGATTCACACGGGTGTGTCTCCGGCCGCAGCGCTTTGCCGCGGCTTCGTGGTTTGTGGTCCAGACGGACAGAGCTGTGCTGCAGCATCCCCTCGCTTCTATGGCAACGCTCATTTATCCTCCCACCAGGACATCATCTCCTTTCTCCCTGTCTTTAATAACTTGCAGTTAAAAGGCAATCATAAAGACATAAAATTAGTCACTGATTATTTTCAGCACAGGTTAGTTCTGGGGATGATTTTTCCTTTTCTCTTTGCAATTCCCCCTCTCCCCAGAGCTACGGCAGCCCCAGCCCGACTCCATCTCCTCCTGCCACAGGTACAAGGGGAGGCAGATGCTCGAGCTGGTTCTGCAGGTGGGTTTCCTGCTGTCCTGGCTCTCGGCCTCAACCTGCTGGCTCACGGGGCTGGCTGCAGGTTTTTCCCCTGGATTTCATCCCTGGCTCCACCAAACCCACCCGACTGGGAATCAAAAACACCCTTCCAGTCGCTGAAGTATTCATCCTCCAGCCCCTCACGCAGGCAGGGTTGCGCTCTTGACCTGGTTTTAAAGACGGGAGTTTGGTTGTTGTCTCCAAAGCCCAGGTCCCCTGGGCAAAGCACAGCTCTGTAGGTCGGTCCCTGCCCCAGCAAGAGCCCCGTCACCTCCACGCCAGCATTGTCCCTGTGTGCCACTCTGGGTGCTGGCTGATCGGAGGCTGCGCAGGTGAATGTCCCCCTGGCTGATGGCTGAGCCCAAACCGGCACCAAATACCTGCTGAAGAAGCATGTGGTGCCCAGGCCGGGCGTTGCAGGGGCTTGTTGTGGGTGCTTCGTGTCTCGGAACCCTCCACCCTTCTCTTAGATGTGGCTGGAGGTTGCCACTGGGCTGAGACGCCATCGGAGGCGGGGAGCGGGGCTGGTGGCTGGAAGCGAGGATCACAGGAACATGATTTCTAAGGTAAATCAGGTGAAAGAGCATCCCGATTCCTTGCACGATCGAAAACCTAAAGGCACAGGTGTCCCCATAGCAACCTGGCCACATCCCAGCGCCGACAACAATATTCTGCTGACCCAAAATTCCTCTTTCAGTCAGATCCAGCATACATCAGCTCTTCCCGTCCTCAGCGGTTGTGCAATGTGCTGAAACACAGCTGCTGCCTCCTTACCCCGAGGTAGCAACACATCAGCGTCAGCCGGGGAGATTATTTCTCCGCGTGATTGCAAGAACCACAGACCTTTACGAGCACTGGTGTTATTAAGAAGCGCTTGGGAAGTTACAGGAAATGAAGAGACGTCTTCTCTCTGCCAGCTGTGCTTCTCCTGTCAAATCCCGATCTATCATCACGGGAGATTTGAGATACGTTGAGCTGAGCAATATCCTTGTGGAGGTGCAGCTAATTGAAAGCCCGGAGCATTTTGGAAGCTGGATCTTCCTGTGGCTTCAGGCCACCAGGCATCGTGGTGGGGCTGGGTCGCGCTGCCCATGCTGGAGGGAGGCAGCGAGAGATGGAGCATCCTCTGCCCAAGCTGGTGCCCACAGCTGGTATCTGGCCAGGCTCCGCTGCCCGGTGCTGGATGCTTGCAGGTCACAGCCCTGCTCTGCTCAGCTCAGGGAAAGCATCCGACAGTGGAGAACTGCTGCAAGAACTCAGACCTGGGCCCTTCCCCATGGCTATAGTGATTCGGTTACCCAGGAAAACACAGCTGGGGGTTGTCTCCTGCCTCCTCTCCTGGGGCATGGGTTTGACATGGCGTGGAACTGGAGATGAAGAAGATGAGCTCTGTGGGACAGGTATCATTTCAGGTCAGCCTCCATTTTAAGGAATTACAGCTTGTAGCATCTTTAAGGACCTTCTTCACCCTGAGCTTTTAGCCATGGGTGATCCTGGTGGGATGGCAAGCCAGAAACACCATGGATCTTTGTTTAACAGCAAGGGGACATCTGCGTATGGCCCAGGCTGGGAGGACACACCACCACGGGGTCTTCAGGAGCATGATGTTGCAGACCAAGCATCAGGTTCATCACTTGTAGGCGCATTTGTTCAGTCAAGGAGGGCAAAGGTGATCACAGTCATCAGAGAAACACTCTTCCATGTCACCTCTGGCTTTCCAGCCCTGAGCTAGAGCCGGCCACCTGGCCATCGAGGGACAGAGCAGCGGCCATGCTGGGCACACAGACCCAATTGTGTTCAGGGTCTGGGTTTTCTCATCACCTTTCCCAGTGGTGATGGAGGAATCGTGCTGGGGACAGGCCTCAGCTTGGCAGAGCTGAGCAGGACAAGAAGCAGCCGTGGTCCTACCTCAGGCCCTGGTCCCTGCAGGACTGGCAGGTGCCACTCAGCACCGTGACAAGAGATCAGGCTGGCAGGGGCAGAAAACACCACATCGAACACAGCTGTAACCAGTCGAGAGCTGTGCAGATGTGCTCTTAAGTGAAATGAACTTGTTAGGTCTCTGCAAAGAGCAGGAGAGGGAACAAGAGAGGGTGTGGGAAGCCCCTTCTGTCCCACACCTCCTCCCATGCCATGACATCCATGTCTGGGCTGGGACAAGCGTGGCACAGGGATGCAGCTGGGATCACACGCAGCTGATAACACCCACACAAGCTCACCCCGTCACCTTGCTAAAAGCCGTCGGTAGGATTGATCCCCCAGCTCTCTGTGATCTATAGGTATTCAGAGTAGCTCCACATTAAAGCCAACCTGATCACACTCTAATCCACGTGTGACCCAAATACTCTGACTTACAAATCTCAGAGGTTTTCGCTCCCTTTGCCTGGCAGAAGGAGCAGCATTCAGGTCAGCGGGAACAGAAGATGCTGGATCCCATTAAATGCTACTTTTATTCTTGGCTGTTTTCAGTAATTGTTCCATGATCCGTTTTCTCACAGCCCAGCGCCGCTTAGGGCTAATCATTATTCTCTTTGAAGATTTACAGCTGTTCGTACCTCTGAGGAGAATACAAGCACGCGACTGTTTGAACATGACATTTCAAACGCTCTGTCCTTGGAAGTGCCATTTGGGACCCAGGAAAGCGGCCGCGTTGGTTGTCCCTTGAAGGGCCACTGCTGGGGGCTGCTGCTCTGTCAGTCTGAAACAGCCATGTCAGGGGAAACTGAGGCAAAAGGAGATCAAGGGGAAAGCCGAGTTTTGGGTAAGGAGTGCTGGAACAGCCTGGGAATATCCCAATGATCACAAATCTTCCCCATTTTGACCTCCTTGCAGGAGGGCAGCAGCTGGTTCCTTAGTGCCTTTATCCAGCGAGGCTCGGTCCCCCCGTGCCGGCACCAAGGGGGCTGAAGATGCCAACCCATTCCCAACCAAATCCCATCCGATGAAGGAGCCGCTTCCCTCTGCTCCAAACAACACAGGGCATTGGGAGTGAGAGGGCTCTGCTACCGGAGCTGCCCCGTGCGAGGGGCTCGGGGCTGTTCCCCCCCTCCTCACAGCAGCCAGCCTCCTTGGGACGGTGGCATCCCAGTGGAGAGCAGGTCCTGCCACTTTTAGCACCTTTCCCAGGGCTCCAGGTTGCCCTGACACCATTAATAACACTGTGAAGCCCCAGCGGGACTGAGCAGCCATTACAAAAACCATCAGTCCGTGTCTGGAGAAACGCCTTTTTGTCCCTCTGCCATCGCAGGGGGATGCTCACAGCCCTCAGCAGCCTCGGCACCAGCACCCTGGTCCCAGCAGGAGGAGGAGATGGCCTGGGCAGGCTGGCTGCAGGTCTTTGGGATTAGGAGGGTCGTAGAAGTACAAAGTCCCCTGCAAAGTATAGCAGAAAGTACTGCACGACAGCAAAAAGAGCAGGAATTTCCTAATCCCCAGCAGATCCCATCTGGAACATTGTGTCCAGTTCTGGGCTCCCCACTTCAAGAAGGACAGGCAACTGCTGGTACAGCAGAGGGCTACAAAGATGATGAGGGGCCTGGAGCATCTCTCTTATGAGGAGAGACTGAGGGACTTGGGTCTTTCTAGTCTGGAGAAGACTGAGGGGGGATCTGACCAAAGCTTATAAATACTTAAAGGGTGGGTGTCTGGAGGATGGGGCCAGTCTTCTCTCAGTGCCCAGTGACAGGACAAGAGGAAATGGGCACAAACTTGAATATAAGAAGTTCCACCTAAACATGAGGAGGAACTT
>JAOXJK010000014.1:1725612-1738714 GCA_025774025.1 Xenus cinereus
CTCACAGGAAAGAATTTCTTTCTGGTATCTAATCTAAATCTCTTCTCTTCCAATTTAAAACCGTTGCCCCTTGTCCTCTCACTGCTCTTCCTGGCAATTAGTCCCTCTCTGGCTCTCCTGTAGGCTCCCTTCAGATATTGGTATGGAGCTGTGGCTCTTTGGCATCAAAAAGGCCCATCTTTGGGACTGATGCTCGTTCACAGCTCCCTGTTGCCACCAGAATAGAGTGAATGTCCTGGAAAAGCCAGGCTGCGATCACCAACGTGCCATGGTTAGTACAGGCTTAGGCAGAATTTTTTTATGAATGACAGAGCGGAAGAATTCAAGAATGAACCTTGGATGAAAGTGGGATCCTTGGATGAAAATGGGTTCCTTGGATGAAAGTGGGCTCGCCCCCACCTGGCTCAGGGAAGGTCTTTAAAGGGACCTGGACAAGCACCTCCACCCAGGTGGCTCTGAGTTAAGCAATCACTCAGTCTGGAGCACTGCCCTGGTTTTTATGCTGTTTTCTCACTAATACCACGTGGTGATGTGAGCCCCGAGGCTTGCTCTGACAACTGACCCTTCTTTTTTCCCTCCTGAAGAAGGGAGGGAAAGGTTTAAAGAAACCAAACCACCTCCTTCCCACTCTGGCTTCAGCAGTCTGAGTGTTTCAGGGCAGGACGTAGCCCTCCATGAACACGCCTTGGATCACAACAGCAGAGTTCGGCACAGACGGAATTAGTTCCCATGATCGTCTACGACACCAGTCTGGTATTTCTTGGCAAAAAAGGCACAAAGTAATGAAATGCGCCCCAGGATGGGGCAGGTAGATGCAGAGACACGCACGGGAGATGGCAACGTGCCGGTGTTTGCTTACGTGCGCAGCCAGCGAGGACTTGAGGCAGGAGCCTGCAGGCTCTGGTAGTAACAGCTATTTAAAGTGATGATGGAATTATTAAAAAATGGCAACACCGGTGCATGAGTGGGCAGAAGAGCAGGAGATGAGCTGCTCCACAGCCTGCTCCCAGCAGCAAGGTGCTCAGCATCCCTGCCAGCCAGGCTCTGTCCCCCGCTGTACCCTCCTCACCCTCAAGTGACCACTGAAGACTTGTGTGACTTTGGCCGTACATCCCAACGAAGGGACCAGGGACCCGGATCCAGGTGTAGGCTCCATCCTAGGAAGCAAACCTAGGGCCAGCAGCTGGAAGGGGGGTTTTGGCAGGACCTGCATTGTCCTTTCCAGCTCTGGGGCAGGCATTTGACTTTGAAGCGCGGCTGCCCTCGAGTGGTATCTCAGGGGCGCGAGTGAAGCTCGTTAAAGGGATGCACCCTCACAACACAGCTCCAAGACAAATGTTTAAACACGAATACCCATAGTTTCCTCCATTCCCCTCCTTCCTCCTCGTCCCACATGTGCCCAGCCTGCTTCACGCTGGGAGGTATGAAAGCAAAGCCAGCTGAGTCCTTTTGCTGTGTTGTTGTTTTTTTTTTTTTGTTCCAGTGAAATGCAAACAACAGCCTGAAAGAATTTCCTCCTCGAGCCCCAAGTTAGGCCCCAAATTAGCCATTCAAAACCACGAGGGTTTTCTTTCCATAGGAAATGCTGCGGGAGTCTCAGGCACCAGCAGCCCCCAGTCTCCAAACACCGCGTTCGCCAGGCTCAGGCCCCAGCGCCTTGGGAAGGAGCCAGGTCCCATCAGCACAGCTGAGCAGGTCAGGTCTCTGCAGCTCATTTTATATTCTAGACATCTGGGGATTTTAACCGCAAAAGTGAGAAGAGCACAAGACACCTCTCCCCTTCAACCACCTCTGCCCCTCCAGAGGTGGGGGGTGGAAGAGCCCCCGCCATCCCCATCAGCCACGTGCAGCGTTGGATGGATCCCACACACCACCTGAAAGCCATGTAGGTGACACACACCTCTGACAGCTAATTAACACTGATTATTTCCAACCCTACATAACGCAAAGAGGGTGCTATAGAAATGTAGGGGGGGAACAGGCAACTCTTCCCTTTCATGCCCACAGAAGCTATCCCCAGCTGGGGCACCAACCACCCCCAAGTTGCTCCACGGTCACCACTGGGCTCCTCTGTCCTACAGTGACCAGAACCTGTGGTGGCCCAGCAGGTGAGGAGCAAGAGAATGAGGAAGAAGCTTGGAGAAACCAATCGGCCCACACCATTTGGAGTGTTTTGCTCCTGTACTCGGAGGTGAATGATCTCATCGGAGAAGCATCAAAGGCAGCAAACCATTTCTGCAGGTGAATGAAGGAGGGAGCCAGGCTGAGAACCCAGGACAAGCCGAGACAGGTCATGGCACAAGGCAGAGCCGGGGTTTGGCCGCAGGGAGCTTCAAAGCTCTGGGCTGCCTCGTGGGAATTTCTTTTAAAGTCAGGCTGGGGAGGAGTGTTGGTGAGTAATTGCTCCTCGGCAGGTCCAAGAAGTGAATAATTTTCCAAGAATAAAGGTTAAAAGCTTAGAGACTCCAATGAAAGGCGCTCTATAAATAGGCCTAAGTAGGCAGAGAGTGGGAATAACGGGCAAAAAACCTCCATGTTGAAAAGGGGTGGAAATGATCTGACTCCCATGTCGCGACTGATCATGTGGCTGTCTCTGCCAAGCAGATGTTTTCCATATGGTAACACTGAAAAGAGTTTGGGTTTTTTTTAAAAACAACTTTTAGACACCCCTCTGAGAGCATGTCCCATTGCACCTCCTACCCGATGAGAGTGGTGAGCAGCCTGAAACCATCCTGCTCCAGCGATATGTCTTGACTTGTCCCCGGACCAGAGCATTGGTCGATGTGTGGGGCAAGGCACCAGGACAGCAGCCGAAATTTGCTGTTGCTCCAAACTATCACACGGGACGAGTTCTGCTGTGCCCAGAGGAGCTGTCCCACCAATTTCTGTCCTTTTCCCCCATCCCCACTGCCCCACATGTCCCTTGGTGGGGACAAGCCCAGGCTGGGGCGCAGGCAGGGTGGGCAGGGACAGACTTGCTGCCCCCATGGGTGCTGCTCGGCGGAGCTCTGCCTCCCCAGGCACAGCCGTGTGGACCCACATCTCCCTCTTTCACTCCAACAGGAAAAATCATCCATCCTGGGGACATTTATCCCTCCTTCCACTTCACCTGTTGCTGGTCGGTGACTTCTAGAGTTACCAGAAAGAGGGGTGGGGTGCCAGAGAGCACGATCACGTACACTTTGGTTCTTTAAAAAGCAATAACTCATCTGCAAGAAGAGGCTGTAAATGAGCTAAGGCTGCTCAGAGATCTTCCAGTCACTGTGGATGTAACTGTGCAAATGTCAGCTCGGGGCTTACGGCAGTCAAAAGGCACCCGAGGGAATTGCAGCGAGCGGCGAAGATGATGCTAGAAAAGCCCATCCTGCATTTTGCAGAAATCCCCCGTGCACACACTTCTCGACCGTTGCCAGCGGCGCCCGTCACCTCCAAAAAGACACAGATAAGCGAGAAAAAGGGCTGGGTGCGGGAGCAGATGGTGCATACGGCTGAGCTTCCACATGAGGAAAGACTAAAGAGAGGAAAATGTCAGCTTGGAAGAGAAAAAAACAACCTCTAGAGAGATCCAGAGAGGGAGCAGGTAGTCTCCAATTCACAAAGCACAAAAATTGGGGTCCCAGATGCGATTAGAAAGCCACAGGTTGAAAACCAGCAAAGGTCTCCTGCAGAGACACCTCAGGGATGGTGGGTCTCATCGCCAGGGGATGTGGTAGGAGCCAAGGGAGGACATACTTTGGAAAAGGGTTTAAAAACCCACCCAGTGGAGGGGTCGACGCTTTTGGACTCAAGAGCTCGAGTTTAGAGTCGTGGGCCCACGTTCAGCGAGCCGGGGTGGCCACTACTCCCCTGCTCAGCCCGGCTACGCCGGCTCAGCCGCAGACGCAAATCCAGCACAGTCAGATGATTTACAGGAGCTTTGCGATTGTGTCCAAGGAGAGAAGCCGGGCCCAGAGCTGCACATCAAAACAGATTTCCCATAAATTACTACGTTAAGGTTTTTCATAAAAGTTTAACAGTATGGAGTATGATTCATGAGGAACCTGTAATGTTTAATTAAAAGGGGTGAAACTGATCCTGCTGCGAAAAACTTCCAGATCCCATGCCAAGCTCATCATTGACTTAATTTACGGGACATAAACAGGCCAGAAAATGGCATAAGCAGTAAAATCGTGTAACTTTTGCCAATTCGGGATACAACGGCTGCGCAAAGGGAGGCTGATTTACAAACTCAATGAGAGGAAGGCGGAGGCATAGCAAGAAAACAGTGAATAAAGTCCTGGGCAGCACAGGACGGGAGGATCTAACCTGTGCTCTGCTCCAGCTGCTCTTTTTGCTGCTGCCCTGGTTTCTGCCTCCTGGCACGACGGTCACCGATCCCACACAGCCACCAAATTCCCCATTGGCTTAAATTACACGTTGTCCTTCAGGCTTCTAACCCTTGATGTCAAACCGTCAGGGCTGCCATGTCGGTGACATGGACATAACTTCTGGTCTAACTCCAGCCAAACTCGATAGAGTTACGTTGGACCTGGACCAGTACCACCCCCCCTGCCCCCCACCCGCTGCTGGGGAGCATTTCTCCAGTTTCCTCGGGGCCCTGTACATGCCCCTTGGTGTAACTGTGCCCACAGCGGGACGCAACGTGTGCCCAAAAAGGGATTATCGGGATTATTCACATGGAAAAAATGCTGCGGGATCGCTCCTCTTCATGTAACTAACCGGTCCCATGACCTCAGTTTGATGATTCTTGATTTCTCCGAGTGAAATAATTTCCCACAGCGAGAAGGGAGAGGCTGCCGGGTTTGCGGGGAAGCAGCGTGGAGGCTGCAGTGAGCGACTGCTGGCCAAAGAGCCTGGCTTGGGAGCCACACCTAAGAGGAGCTGGGCTCCAGCCCTGCCTCCCCACACCAGTTTCCTGGGGACTTTTTAGCAACCATGAGCAAACCAGTGAACTGGGACCCTAAGAGACACAGAAACCTGTCGCTGGAGACGCCTCTGATGGGGCGTTCACCAGTCCCTAAATAGAGCCGCTCTCCGCTTACGTGGAAAAGAGGGAGGCGAAGAATTTGAAACCAAGAAGGGAGAGGTCACTGCAGAGCTCCTCAGGGTTCAGCTGCAGTTTCACAGTCGCTTTAAATATCGCTCTCTGCTGCCCTGTCCAGGCCTGGGCAGGGTAGAGAAAGCTGAAACAGGTCAAGGTCTCGGGGAAAAAAAAGGTGAACAAATAGAGGGGAATGACAGGAGCGGCTCCGTGACGGTACCAGGAGCTGCCTCCAGCTCTCTGCCTTCCCCCAGTCCCTGTGGGAATCAGGATTTTGCCACAAACCTGAATTTGGGTATTAGAGAGTGAAAGGAAGTGACACAGCAATCAGGTGGCTCCTGAAACATCCCTAAAAAATTCCCACTGGCAGCCCCAGGCTGCAGCCCCACCACTGAGTATCTGGGATCAAAACCAGGCTGCTCCTGCTCCATCCCCACCTTGGGAAAGAAGGCTCTCACCAGGCTTCAGAAAGACACCAGGGATTTCAAAGCAGAAGAAAACAAATCGAAAAGGCAAAAATATATGCAAAAGAGCCCAGCCCGAGAGTCTTGGGTGCAAAAAGCACTGCGGGTGCCAGGAACACCTATGCAAGGGGAACGTCTGAAGGCAAGCACCAGCTCACACCACGGTGAGAAGCTCAGCCTGTCGGGGCAGCTCATTGCGTTCCTGCACCAGGACGGGGCTGAAGTGCCCAGACTGGAGAAAACCGTTGCAGGAGGGTCTGGGGCAGAGCTGACCGAGGCTGAGCACTGAGTCTGGACCTGCCATGGGCTCTGGCAGGGGACAGTCCCACCGCCTCGCAGTGCCGCAGCCTCCCCTTCTGTAAATAGAAGGACTAATATTTGCCGTGATCCCCACATCACAGAAAAGTAAATAAATTCACTAAGACGGGTTGTAGAAGATCCCAGATGAGTTTTCTACAGTACTTAGCATTTTTTGTTACAAGGTTTAATTCTAAATCCACCATCCCCAACTATACAATGGTATCTTCCAGAGCTTTGTTCAGTTCAGCTTCCAGTATCTAAACAAGTTTTTTGTGTTCCTCATCTCAAGATACGATCCACCGCTTGCCATGTCCCACAACCAGAAATCATCCTCGACACCCAGCCTGTAATTTCCATTTATTTAGCTTAATCCCTTTCACAATACATTATCCAATGCCGCTGCCTCCCTCCTTCGGCCGCTCCCCACTTGGACCCGCTACGGCAGCGATTGCCCGACTGACCTGCAACTGCTCCCTTCTTCCCTGATTTTTGGGGAAAAATCCCAGCCCAGGACAGAGCCAGCTCCTGAGAACGTTTCTGCCCTGAGCCTTCCCACCTCCATTCTCACAGTGCAGACAATCGAAGGCAGCTGGTGGTGCTGGTGTCCCTGGGGAAGGGAGTGCAGGATAATGCAGAGGGAAGGAATGGTTTGCACAGGGAATAAAAAAGCCAGCCCGGTCAGCCCCAATCGCCAAGGAAAGGCTCGTAGCCGCATATCACTGGAATTTTCCTTTCCTTATACCCGAGAACATTGTCCTCCTCAGGACCACAAAGAAAACACAGTGAGAGCGAGAGCAGGAGATAAAGAGGAAAGCTGGGCAGCGCTGGGAGTGGAGGGAGGGGGGAAATGTAAAAAGAAGAAGGAAAAGAATCAAGGATGTGGGTGAGCGAACGAGCCAGAAATTTTGGGGAAAAAGGCAGGGTCTAAAAAAAAGGCGACAAAAGGAAAATGGAGCACCAAGGCAAAGCAAATCTGTGGGGAAGAGGCAGGAGGAGAGTGCCCACCCTGAAGGCTGAGAGCCAAGGAGGGGACAGATGGACGGACAGACGCTCAGAGCTCCCAGGGTGGGTTCGTGGGATGGCGATTGGCAGCCCCAGCACCAGAGGGTTCCCACGGTCAGTGTGTCACCCTGTGCCCGCGCGTGTGTCCCCACGTCCCTGCCCATCGCTCTGCCCAGGGAAGTGCCCCTGCCGCAGGGGAGCCTGCAGCCGGTGGGCTCTCAGGACCAGCAGTGATGGACCCTGACCCACACGGGCAATGGGACCAGCACCCTCCACCCCAGCCCCGCCACGGCCACCTCTCCCATCTGTTTTCGCTTGTGCCAGATGGGAAGGGGAGGGAGGGATGGGGGATGGGGCCGCATCACTGGGATGTCGGGGATTCATTTCTTTCTATTCTTTTCCCAGTGACATTTAAATGGCTGGCCCCAAAACGCTTTCTGATTGCTGTGTGTTTTTCCCAATAACACAAAGGCGAGAGTCTCTCAGAATAAATCATTTAGAGGCAGGGGAGGAAAAAAAAAAAAAAAAGGCAGCAGCTCCGACCCCACAAGCACACGCACCTCCCTCCTCCTCGCTCTCCCCTACAAGCATGTTTTGGAGCTGCTCAAGCAAAGGGGAGAGCGAGCAGGAGTAATTTTCCACGGATGCAGGGAACAATTGAGCCCCGCATGGTTTTCATCGTTAAAATGCTTCCCTCCAGCAGTTTATGTTCACCCACACCAGACAAAGGCGATATGCATGCAGAGACCAGTTCAGTCTTGCTCCACCCGCCGGTGGTGAGGAGCCGAGGTGCGGGGCGATGGGGAGGAGGAGTGGGGGAGACGCTAACGCCGCGAGTGGGACCCGCTCCAGCTCCTCTCCCTGCGCAGGCAGGGGATGGCTGAACCCAGCTCTGAGTCACCCTTACTCAGCCCCGGCGCAGTCCCAACTGTGCCAGGGCTGGAGAGGGGACGGGGCAGCTTTGGCACAGAAAAAAACCGAGAGCACGAGTTTAGGGGGAAGCGATACTCAATGCCGCTGGTGTGGCACCATCGTTTCTGCAGGCAGGCAGACAGGAGGCTGGGGGAGGAAGGAGGCCACGTCACTTCGCAGCAGCGCTTGCTTCAGCCTCGTGCTGCCAGCCTGCCTTCTCCTGGCATCCAGCCTCTCCACTCACAGAGGGTCTCCAACCACGCTACGGACACGGGAGACCCTTCCCTATCTTCCCGGCAAACATCAGCCGGCAGCGGGATTGCTCCCTGCAAGGAGAGGGTCTGCTCGTGCTGAGGATGGATGCTGGTACCACGCTCGTGCTCCCCTCCCTCAGGTTTTGGAGGGGAGCAGGGACACGTGGGCATCCCCAGCATCATCTCCCCAGCCCAAAGGGGGCTGAACACCGCTGGGGCCGGGGGCATTAGATTGGGGTGTGGAGCCCCCTGAAGCACAGCAGGGCTATCCCCTCATGCAAAGCCTCACCAAAATCCTCTTTCCTCTTTGTCCTCGATTCCCTTCCCATCCATTCCTTTCAGATGGAGGAACATACTTCAGCCACTGGCAAGGAGTTCTTGGGCTCTGAGCATCACCTGCAGCCCCTTAGGAGGAAGGAGGATGGGATCTGAGCCCTCAGATGTTCCCTGCCCAGGTGTCAATCCTACACATGAGTATGAAAAACACAACCAGTTTTTACAACACAGATCTGCCCACGAGCTCCAGACTTTTGCAACTAAAAGAGGTTTTAAATGTCCACCTCTGGGCCCTGCAGGACAGCAGGGTGCAAGTTTGTGGCTGGCAGATTCGCTGCTCTTGCACATCAGATCCCAACATCGTTTCTGAGCCCCTTTGGGCCCCTCTTCCCCAGGCGGTGACAACTAAACCCACCCTCCTCAGAAACCTGCTGCTTGCTGGGAGCACGTGGGGCTGAAGGGGCAATACCACCAGTCTCGTGGGAACCATGTCAAGAGGACCTCTAGCTCTGAGTGTGAAGAAAGATAAAAAGCGACCAGTTTTCAATTGAAAAAAAATATTTTGTTAGTTCCTTATCAAAGATCAGCACATAGGAGCTAAACAGACTCAGGCCCAGACTGGTGGGAGATCTCTAAGCAACATTTTTGTGGTGCAGAGTAAGGTTTTGCCAAACTCCTTCCACCTAGATACTACCAAGGCAGCGGTTGAGACCGATGTCGGTTTGTCTTCTTCTGCCAGACCACTGGAGAAGGCTTTCAACAAAACATCAAAGCAAAGACCCAAATAAATCACAGGATCCAGCACTGAGGCTCCAACAGCCCTTTCATGAAGCACAACAGCCTAAGCCCCAGCATCCTCGTGGAATTATAACCCCCCCAGGTAGATGCGCTGAACTTTTTCCTTCTTGCTCTGCTTGGATGTATGTGCTTTTAAAGCTCCTTTTCCAACATCCAGCAAGCGCATTTATAAATAGTTGGGTTTTACCTAAGAGGTGATGGCACTTAGATGGTCACGGAGAGATGCTTTATATGGATAGCTTGTGTGGGAAGGGTTTTGGGTGGCTGAGATACTTCCTTGACATGAAGCATAACAAGGAGAAAGGAAGCTTTTCCAGAAGACGATCTCAGTTTGCTTTGCCTAACAAAACAAAGGCCAGAAGGGGTAGGATTGCTACACATAAAAGCACCCAAGAGAGAGCTGAGACGCTTATTTAAGCATAAGGACAATGTTGGCATTAAACCAATCGGGGAAAAAAATTTGGCTACAAATAAATATAACTGGGATTAAAGAGGAGTTTCATAACTGTGAGAGCTCTCAGTTTATGGAATGGGGACACACTGGGGGCTGAGCGTGGAGCACTGCACCTTTATGAACAGGATCCGAGGACCATGTATGGACAGCAGGTCTGGATTTGATCCAGAAGGTCTCTCCTGGCCCTATGCCTCCACCAGGAAAGACATCCCACATGTAGGTCTCAAGCTGGGAAGCTAATCCTTGCAGTGTGGGGACGTCCCAGTGCTCAATGGCCAATGCTGTGCCAAGCGCTCTTGAAGTCTTCCCAGCTGAAAAGTCAATCAAAGAAGATCCATGAGCTGAATTCCCTTGGATTGCATGTGCCTTGAGATTGGAACTTTTCAAAGTCCTATAATGAGCACGGATCTTGGAGAGCTACAACAATAGCTTATTTTCAAGGGAAATTAAAACCATCTTGTTTTTCCTAATCTTACAGTTTCCTCCAAACAAATGTGCCACAGCTGTTATACCTGGAGGTCATGGAAAAAAAGGTCTCATCAGAACTGCTGCGAGAAGCATTTTGGCCAAAGAAGAAGAGTTTGAATGTGTCCTGTATGAACACAATGAGGAGAGACTGAAGAGAAACTGTCTTCCTGACCGTGGTAACAGAAAGCTGAACAGCAGCCATGAATTTAAAGGGGAAAAGCCCAAACGCTTTTAGTAGTAAAGACAGAAAAGTACTGGAAGAAATTGTCTAGGGAAATGTGGACCTCCATATCACTGAAGGGTTTTATGAACAGGTGAGACACATCGGTCAGGAATGGTTCCTGAAAAGCTGATCCTTTTTTGGGGGCAGGAGCACAGGTTATATGCCCTTCTGAAATGGCAACTGTTATCATCTGTGATACAAAGCTCAGCACCAAGATAAAGATGACACAATTCTCTCTGATTACTTATGTTCAAGGCTGCCAACATGAACCCAATAGGCCCTCCATGTCCCCCAGCGACCCGGAGACACCAGTCCTAACCAGTCCAACCACCTCGATCCCAGCGTGCGGTATTACAGTTGGAACTGGAACGATAAAGGCTTAATCAAGCCTTATATATTATTAAACTTGATTTGCATTGCCTTGCATGCGAGGCTCGGGAAAGGCTTGTTGTTAAAATTCAAAGAGTTTTAAGAAGTCCCAGAGACACTGGGAGTAGCGATGCAAAAGCGGTGATGTGTCAGTGCCATCGCCTTGGTGTTGCTTGACACAGGTACAAGCTGCAGCGACGGTGGACAGAGCCGTGCAGAGGCCAAGGGAGATGGTCATGTCAATCCACAGCACCATGAGAACACTAAAATACAAAAAACCATAGTTTTGTATAAATTGATATCTTGCAGCCATCTCTGTAATGGTTCATGGGGAAAAGTATCCACTTACCACAAGCAAGCCTATTTCTGAACCCATTTAAAAGTCTTAAAACCGCAATACATAAACCTAACAATACCAAACGGCGAGACATCAGGAAACCATCGAAAGAAAAGCCCAGTATAACAGAAAAGCGAATTAAACATGACTATTGTTGCCAAAGAATAATCTCCCATAAATATTTTTAAAGGCAACAAAGAGGATTATCAATGAGAGTTGAGACAGGATGAGAACAGATAATTTAGGTTTTAGGTTCAAGAGATCATTTTGCTTATTTCAAAGGTTTTTTGAGGTAACTCGACTTTTAAAAAGCTACCTAAAACCCCCAGTCTCGTAGGATTCGAGGTCAGAGGAGCCAACCAGAAGGGAGCAGAGGCACGGGACCTTTACAGTTCCCATCTCAGCCTGAGCCGGTCCTTTCTCCCTGCCTCAGTTTCCCAACCCACGGTGGCAGAAGCGCAGTTAGTCACGGCCTCTGAGGGGAGCAGGAGGGCTGCCAGGACTGAGAGGCAGCACTGGAAGCTCAAACATGTAAAACACAGATCCTATTGTCACTGTCTAATCAATACACGCGGTCACAGGGACGCTGCAGGATCTGCCGCCGCCACACGCTCTGATCTCTGTAGGGATCAGTTGTAAGTGCATCCTCCAGCCCATTGAGCCCGTGAACTTGATGTAGCAGAAGGACGGAGCTGCCGCCCTGTGCACATCGCTCTGACGGCTGCCGAGGCCCGACCTGCTGACTCGCACTGCTTCCTGTCACATCCTGTTCCGTGAAGGACAGCTGATTACATTTTCCTCCCTAATGAGCTCAATGAGTTTGAAGATGGGCTGAGACTGCACAATCGGTTGGTAGATGATCTTTGGCTTCCCCTCCTGCCCGACGGCTGGCAGTCAGAGATCGAGGATAAGTCTGTGTGTGAAGCCAAACAAACATGGAAACTTCACAGGGAATAAGGAACCAGGAGCCGAGAAATTCATGTGTCATAGGACAAAAGTCCATGGAAACATCAGGAAGGCAGGGCACCGCCACAGCCTGCATCGCGATCTGCAAGGACATACCCCCAAGACGATCCCAAAATGGAAACTCAATGACCCAAGACAGGACAAACATTTATATGGGGATCAGATGCAGAGGAGCAGAAGGAAGAGCTTCAGTAGCTAAAAGATCCAAAAAACAAATTCCACAACTAATTGTCCATTCCTGTCCAGGCAGTTTATTTTCTGTAATCACAACTGCTCCCTTTTCTTTGCATACCGTAAGTCACTGTAAGCAGGAAATCAAACAAACCAGGTCATTGGTCCAATGTAGAATAGTAATTTCAAGGTTTCCTGCCTTCCTTATACGACCTCTTTATCTTTTCGCACCTTAGGAAATCTGTTGGTCTTATTAAGAGTTACGAGCACACACTCAGCTTCGCGTGGAAGCGTAATTTTGCACTCTCCAAAGCTTAGGCTGCCCTGGTTCTGCAGCGGGAAGCCCCATGGGCCGAGTTAGTGTACCTGAGTGAGGTCTCTGGGCTTAGAGGCAGCAGGACACGCGGGAATAAATGGCTCCCCTGAAGCCTGGTTACTTTGGAAACCCAGGGGCAGGTATCATGATGCTCTCAGGAGTGCCGCTGGAAAACACTGCAGTGCTTTGCACCAAGTCCCACCTTTCCAGCAGGGTGAGCAATGACCCCTTCAAATCTCGGCTTCTTCTACAGTTAATAACAAACAGAAGACAAGGTAAGTTAATTTGTACCTAGAATGGCCTCATAAACCGTTCTGAAAACTGGAAAATTCTAGCAATGAAATAGAGCTGTCTTCATTTTAAAGCCTACACCCCTAAACTTGTTGAAAACCTGGTGGCTTATTTGAGAGCAGTCTGCTGTCAGCCCCTTATAAACATCATGATACCATCGGTTGTCTTTAAACTTCAGATTGTTGCTTACAGTGGAAGTGGTGGGGGGACACCAAGGCCTGCATGGGTTGGGGGGCTGCTCCCCACCTGCTGCTCAGAGGGGTTTTCCTGCCTGAAACACAGAATCACAGACTGGTTTGGGTTGGAAGGAACCTTAAAGCCCACCCAGTGCCACCCCCTGCCCTGGGCAGGGACACCTCCCACCACACCACCTTGCTCCAAGACCCCTCCAACCTGCCCTTGAACCCCTCCAGGGATGGGGCAGCCACAGCTTCTCTGGCCAACCTGGGCCAGGCTCTCA
>JAOXJK010000014.1:1772386-1785062 GCA_025774025.1 Xenus cinereus
TGAGGGACTGGAAGGGGCTCTGAGGTCTCCCCGGAGCCTTCTCTTCTCCAGGCTGAACCCCCCCAACTCTCTCAGCCCCCTCTCCCAGCAGAGGGGCTCCAGCCCTCCCAGCATCTCCGGGGTCTCCTCTGGACCCTCTCCAATGTGCCGTGTCCCAGCTGCCTGCCCACGGCCGCCCTCGCTCCCAGCCTGTGCCAGGCTCTGTGCCAGTGGCAGACAAGGCAGTGCCACCCACGCCTCCTCTGCACAGACGGTGGCACCTCCGCACTCTCCAAGGGCCATGCCAGCTCCCCCACAGACACCATCACCCCGCTGAGGGTTTGGGCTGGATTTGGGAGGAGGATGGAGGGGCCGAGCATCCCCAGGCTCATTTCCAACTTGTTGGGATTGCTCAGGGGGCAGCGCCGGACTCTTGGTCAGCAGGAGCAGTCTCCATGTGCTCCCCGGTCCCGAGGTACCAACTAACTGAGATCTCAATCACCAGGAATGGGAATATGGCTGCATGAAGCAGGCTGGATGGCTCATCTGGGATTCAAAGCACCCAGAGCTGCTGGCACGGGCTTGGAGTGGAGGATGGGTTCCCTGAACGCAGATGCCAACAAGTCCCACAGGTGGGTGCCAGGCTGAGCCCTGGTCCTGGGTTCTCCCCCTGGGCTGGGAGCCTGGGACAAGGTCTCAGGAGGAGCCCAGAGCCAGAGCCACAGTGCTCTTCAAGACCAGAAAATGAGCCCAGCTCCCCAGTCCTGTGCCAAAGCCCGCCCAGACATCGGCTCCTTCCTCCCCGCTGGAAAAACCCCAGCCCTCAATTATGCCTAGCAATAAGGAAGTCTCCCCCAAATGTTTTTTGGGGGCTGTGAAGGGAGAAAAACAAGGTCCCTGGGAATTCTGCTTTGTGCTCAGCTCTTGCTGGTGATGCCGCCCACATCGACCTGCGGCATCCACAGGCTGAAGTTGGTCACCGGGGAGGTGGGGGGTACTTTTAGGCATTTTTCAGAGGTGACAAAGCAAAATTCCACACCTGAAGGTGAAGTCAGGGACTTGAACTGCGTTTTTCCAGCCGCTGCTGCAGGTGGCTTTGCTCCAGCAGAGCCTTAGTTTCCAGGGGCAATTTCTGGGTGCACCAAAACAAGGACTGAAGGTGACCTGTGCTGCTCAGTGTCTGTGGGCTTTCTTGTGCCACCACCCCAAAATAAACCTGCGGCTCCTGCGGCTTTATTTCACCCATTGCCTTGAGGCTGCAAAACCAGCGGGTTTGGGAGGATGGAGGTGCCAGGAAGGAGCTGAACGAGCATCCCCAGGACCTTCCCTGGCTCCAGGGGTGCCACCAGCAGGTTTCTCCCTCTGATTAGGGCAGCAGAAACAACCCAGTTTATGCTGGGAAGTGGAGGAGATTAAATCGGAGCTGAGGCATAAACAAAGAGGCAGAAAACTCGGAAGGTCAGAGGAGGCCAGTGATGTCCCCATGCCTTGCTCTGACGAGGCCCTAGTGATCAGGCAATTAGCAAACCAAGCATGAGAGTAATCCAGCTGAAACGGGGAGAGGAGGAGAGAGCTGGGGGGTAGGAAGGAAGAAAATCAATCACCAGACCTAATGGAGAATTATCTAGCAGAGGGTTATTCCTAATCCCATCAGGGTCTGGCTGGGAAACAAATTCTCTGCCACTCTGGGCGCACTCAGAGCGCGTTTTGCTTTTTCTGGGTCAGTCCATTTCCCAGCAAAGCGGGGCTGGGGCAGGCAGGGGGGCAGAGCTGGAGGAGCCGAGGGGACAACCGAGCAGTGGGGCAGCCCTGGTGGCAGGGGGGCGGCCGGCAGGTCCACCCCCCAGACGCCTGCGGGACCTGGTGGCCAGGGGTCCTCGGGTGGCCGAGCGACTGCACCCAAGAGCCACGGCAGAGCCCAGGAGAAGGGCTGGGACCGGCGGTGGCCGTGCTCCCGAGTCACCCTTGTGTCCCTCTCGCGGCTGCTCGAACAGAAGCAGATTTTCCTGACGACTTGCAGAAACGAGGAGAGAAAGCGTGAAAGGAGAGACGTCTGCGTGAGCAGACAGGCTCCTGCCGGGTCACGGCAGAACATGTCCCCAAGCGTGACTTCGAGGGGCTGCTTGAGAAACGTGAAAACCTTATATAGAAGGGAGTTATTTTGGTGAGCGGCAGCTGCTGCATCTCACGCGTCTGCCCCTGCTCAACCGCCCCAGGTCTCGGGGCCAGCCCAGACGATGCCGGAGCAGCAAGACTGTGTGAGGTCTGAGCGGGGGCAGGATTTACCCTACCTACCCAGCAAACACCATGACTGACGTCTCCATGGAGCCGTCTTCCCACCCCGTGATCCCATCCCGAGCCCTGGCCCAGTCCTCAACAGCCACGACCACAGGACTCTCCACTTTCTTCCCACGTGGAAACTCCCAGCCCTCGCAAATGCTGTGAAAACCCAGAAACGAGGATTCCCTAATGAGCTAAGACGCCAAGGAGACAACTCGAAAGAAGCCAACGCTTATTTTTAGAGACAACCTTATGATTCTTGAGCACGTGGCCCAGGCAATACTGCGCAGGCAGCCACAGATTGGCCGCAATCTGCTCCTCTTCTTGATAGACATCATGTCTGAATCTCTATCTCCACAAGATGCTCCCCGGAGAGAAGACATTTAGATACGACCACAAAGTACAACATTTCTAAAAGGTCACTGTGTGTACTCAGGAACGAGGTGCAGAAGCCACTCATCAGCAACAGGGGCTTTGGGGAGGTATTTAATATTCCATGAGCATCTTTATTTCTCTACCAAGGTGAATAACTCCTCTAAAACGAGTGTTTGGGAAGGGGGAACAGGACAAGTGGGTGCTATACTCTTATTTTGACCCAAGCAGTTGGACTGAACCACTGTTTCCTCCAGATGGATCTGAATCTGAACTGAGAAACGTTGGCTGAGAGCAAACCTGACCCGGATCTCAACAACTCCAGTACCTGCTAGACCACTCGGGAGCTAAGGCTGAGCTTTGACTCTCCATCTTCAACTGTGCCCAAAACCTCCTTGTTGCCCAAGAGCTGTTCCACCAGTGCCTGGTAGAAACACCCCAGTTGAACTTGGCTTTAGCCAGTGGCAATGGTCCCCGGATGGGCCATTTTTTGAGGATTCCCAGCAAGTTTCTGCTGCGCAGTGAGAACTTTTAATTTGCAGAAAAGCCTGTTAAAGTCCTGAGCAGGATGATGAGGGTCTGGATGACAAATGCAGGCTGACAGCCCATGTTCCCAGGACTTCCCCCCGACGTGTTGCCATTGCTGTCCATCACCGGGCCCAGCTGCTGGCCACATCCCCCGTGGTGTCCTTGTCCCTGAGCACCCAACCAGCTGGGAGAGGACCCAACAATGAGTTGAAAGGCAGCCCGGGTCTCAGAGATGTCCCCTGTAAAACCACCTTCCTCCTCTCCCACCAAAGGGCAAGACAGGCTGGATGGGGCTTTGAGCAACCTGGTCTAGTGGGAGGTGGAACTTGATGATATTTAAGGTCCCTTCCAACTCCAACCATTCTATGATTCTGTGACAGAGCCCAGGGGCTCTGGGCTTTGCAGAGCACCCCACCTGAACCAAATCTGCCCTATCTGAACCCAGGTTTGCCTGTGCTCAGATTTCTTCCTGGCCCCAGCACCGGGAGAAGGGATGGGGAACCTGAGCCCCCGGGAAATGTCCTCCTGGCATCTGTCGGTTTTAAAGCCCACGCCACGATGTTGCCGAGAGATTTACAAAACACAAGCCCATAACAGCCCCGGCCGGCACAGACGTGACAGTCAGGCACGCACGTATCCTGGCTACGAGCAGAGCATCGCGGAAAACAGGGCTACGCTCCTGGCAAGGGCTCCTGCCCCCACGGAGACACAAATAAAGATCATTAAATGAGAGAGGGGAATTTGCTCCTTCTCCTGCAGCTGCTTCCCCCTCCTGCCTCCCGGGGCGCGCGGCCGCTTTCCGAGCTCATCACTTACCTCCTGCACCAAACGCTGCCCAAACGCAGCCTGGCAGCAACACCCCGGGAGCAAAACCTCGGCGGAGGAGAGGACCAAAGCCAGCGTGTCAGGCTTGGCCAGAGCCACCTGGAAGGGGACGGAGGGAGTGCACCGGAGCCCGGCCAAGGGGGACGTCCCCAGGCAGGGCACAAGCTGCGCTGGGGCTGGTGGTGGGGACACCCCATGCTGTCCCCCCACGCTGGGAGCACCCATGTCCTGCAGACACATCACCCAGAGGGGCTCCCGAGCAGCGGGGAGGCTGTGCCACCTCGTCACATGAAGGGACCCCGTGTCTTCGCTCCTCTAACCCAGGCAGCTCCGTCATAAATGAAGTACAGGAGCAGGATGATTAATAATCACAACAGAAAAGCATACGCTGTAATTAGCCACCTTTCAGAAAGCTGATTGATGACGCTGCTCGGGGGCGTGCGGAGGCTCAGGCTGGCACAGGCGCAGCCGCCCCCCGGCCCCAGTCTGGCCAGTGGAGCCCGGCAGAGCTGGCCCAGACCCTCTCAGCCACCCGAGTGCCAGCCGATCCCCGCAGGCTTTGCCCCACCAAATGACCTCATTTGTCCATCCTGGTCCAGCATGCCAGCCCTCGTTAGATTCGGTCGTTCATTAAACTCAGCATCTTGGTGGGGCTGGCCTGGCACATAAACCACACTGTGATCGATGCCTCCAGCCGCCAGCGCCGGGCCTTTGATGGCAAAGTCTGCTCTTAATCCTTCACCTGAACCGCGGGGGATGCCACCGCCGGTGCCCGGCGCTGCACAAAATGAAGTCAAGGCAGTCCCAGCCCCCTCTCCGAGGCTCACAGATATAAAGACAGCCATTTCCAGATTTGACCCTCGGAAAGGACCCTGTTCCTGGGGGCTCAGCCCCATGGGGTGCCACCACCCACAGCTGGGGGTGGAGGGGTCCCTGGCAAGCCCACCTTCCATCTGGAGAGGGAGCCTGGAGCCCCGGGAACGGCTGCTGCCAGCCCATGGGCACCGCACCTCGGGAGGGCGATGCATCATTCCGGAGGCTTTAATTCGACTGGACTCGTGGGCAGGAGGAACAGACTGACAGGCCAGACTGACAGACAGATGTCTGCTCTGAGGACAGGGCGGCAGAGGCAGCCATGGGTGGAAAACAACCTGGTCCCGGCAGGACTGCTCGGCTTTCTGCAGGAAAACAAGCTCGTTGCTCGGCCAGCAAACCTCTGCGGGGGCAGAGGGGCGAGAGGAGCCCCCGATCTGCTGGAAACCCTGCCCGGGGTGGGAATTCCAGGCGAGGGGAATGCGGAGCAACAGCCTTCCCGCCGCCTTTCAGCTCTGCTCAGCCTCAGTCTGGGGAGGAATGCATTTTTTAAGACCTGTCTACAGCTGCTGCACGGGAAATTTTATTGCCATCCCGATTACGATCATGGGAGCAGCGAGCAAAGAAAGCAAAATGCCATTATGGGGTGGAATAACGCTTGACATCGCAATCCAGACCTGGATCTGCCAGGCGGGAGTGAAATCAAACCCCCCCAGCTGTGATAAACCCCTAAGAGGGGAGGGGGACAGGGGTCTCCTCCCAGCTCTTCCTGAGCCCTCCAGAGAGCAAATCCCTCCCAGCCTCTCTGCTGGGATTTTGGAAGGGGTGAACTGGGTCTCAGGGGGGGTCCAGCTGCGCCACCCCCGCATCTCCTCCAGGCTGGAAATGGCAGCGAGTGGTGACATTTGGAGCGAGACACGCTGGCGTAGGTCCCCAGCTCTACAGCTTCGGGGCATCAGCTGTGGCTGTGGGACCGGGAGAGCATCTCCTTCCCCACGTGCAGCCCCAAGGAGGCTCCCAAAAGTCAGAAATCCCCACGGCAGGAGGAGAAGGGGACGGCAGGACTGTATCACTTAACTCCCTGTCCGGCATCTCGACGGCAGGGCAAGGGAAAAGCTTCCAGAGCCCCTCTCCCAGGACAGAGCTGGTGGACTCCCAAACCCCTGTCTGAACCCCGAATTGCCGCTGTTTAAACTGATGCTGCGCACACATCTCGGTGTGGCCAATGCTGGGGTCCCTGCTGTTTGCCAGCAACCTCGGAGCGAGTACCAGAACCCCGCAGCTTCACGTCACGTCCCCACTTGAGTTACTTCTTCCTCATTTTGGGGTTGTGGCAACAGGGAGGAGATTTTCTCAATTATATGGGATAAATCTCCGCTCGAGTGCTGCAAAAGGAGGGTGGTGACAAGGAGGGAGCTAATGCCACCAAGCAGGGATGGCCATGAGCTAAAAATGAGCTGCATTTCAAGCGTCCCAGTGCACAAACCCCACAGGGGTTTGCAAGGGCAGGGATGATGCTGAACCCCCCCTCACCCCGCTCGACCCCGGGGAGCACTCACCGTTCTGCAGGTCCGGGGCCGCACCGACATCTGGGTCTGCTGTGGCATCTGAGACCGGGGATATTTAAACGGCAAAGTGTCCGGCACAGCCAGCCTCAGCTCCTCTGAACAAAACAGCACAAGGAGAGGACTGTAAATCACCTTTTCCACAGTGTCCGGCACAGAAATCCCAAATAAATGCTCCCAAAGCCTGAGGATGTGGCACACAGGCACCTCCCAGAGAGGGGAAGCATCCTTAGTGTCGCTCCAGCCTGATGTGTGACCTGACCATTGCCTAGCTACATATATATAAAATTACATAGCACTTTGTACCCCAAAAGGTCCTCTTACGAACAGGAGAGCGTCCGAGCCCAGCACCGCCGTGGCCAGCTCTGGGGTGGAGCAAGGGGAGACGCAGCGACGCTCCCCGGCAATCGCATGTGGGGATTTCAGGAGGAGACGGAACCCACGCAGCACATGCCCACAGCCAGATCTCCACGAGTCCTCTCCTTTCGGGAGATTCGACCCACACTTGGAAGCAGAAATGCTGCTGGCTGAACCCCCCCACCCTGCGTCCCTCCCTTGGGGCACTTTGCAAGGTCAAGGGATGTGGCCCCAGCCCCGACGGCCGGTGCAGGGGATGCAGGACACGACAAATTATTTGCTACGGTTTTGCTAAAGCCTTTTGAGCTCTCTCGATCAAGTTTAATTTGCCTAAAAAAAATGAAAGATGGAATTTAAATAGCTCCATAGCTCCTTTCGGTGGGGGGAAACCCAGCTCCTCCTAGCTAACAGACCACAAATGGTCCCAGACTCAGGTCCCGTTCAGCTACACCCGGGCAGAGATGCTGCTGTGACAGCTCGGCAGCAGCTCTGGCCGCTGCTCAGGACCCCGACCCCTCTCTGTCCCCTGCTCCTGCCCGGCCGAGCTGCCCGGGGGTGACAGCAGCTGCCAGGGAAGTTAATTCCTGCTGAGAGAGGCTTGGGGAGCCTCAGCTGAAGGAGCTGAAGGACTTCTCCCTTGCAGGGATTTGCTGGAGAACGGCAGAGAAATGAGGAGCCGGCTCTGCGGCAGCATCCGGAGCCAGTGGCACGTCCTGTACCCCTTAGTGCTCCGGGGACATCCCTGGTGACACCAGGGAGCCAAGAGCTGATCCCAGGGCAGGGGGTGCCCCCTGCTCGGGCAGGGCTGTCCCCTGCAGCCACCCCACGTGCTCCTGCGCCCTCCGGGTGCTGCTTTTGGGTGGGAAAAACCCGGCGAACCGACAGCACACAGCACTCCGAAAAAGCTACAATTCCTCCAGGAAAGCATCACTAAAGATGGAGGGATCCCCTAAAACCTGCCAGCTCAGGCTCAGTCATGCAAGGGGTTTGCTTCCCTGGCCAGCCCTTCACCCCATCCTCCTCCCACTCCCCTTTGGCAGTCACCGGCAGGGACACACAGGGTTCAACTCCTGATTTGCACAGGGCTCCGGCAGGGATACACGCCAACAAAGATGGAATGCTGCTAAAATTCCTCCCGTTAGCAACTGCAGCAAGGAAACCTCCTGCCATGGACATGCTGGGCTTTACTGGTGGAGCCAGGGGATGCCCCAGCCTCTCTGGGCTGGCCAGAGGACGTGGCAGCACGGCAGGGCTGGGACAACAGGGACAGGGAGTGCTCTGGGGCTGGCAGCAGGACGGGAAAAGCCCAGCGCAGATCCCAGGCACGATGGCATCCCCCCGGGACCCTGCAGCGTGTGTGTAGAAGTGACTCAGACCCAATATTTAAAATAAAGGTGAGAGCAACCCAGACCAAGCCCTGTGATGGGGAAATGACCCCCAAACACCTCGGCCTGCCTTCAGCCCCCGTGCTGGGCAAATCTGCAGCATCACCAGCAACTACGATGTGGTGCAATTCAGCACGGATTTTGTCCAGAGGGTCAATCCAACCCAGCGTATGTGCTTCCAGGGGCTGCAGCCTCCACCGTGTCACAGGCTGCCCACAGAGGTGGTGGAGTCTCCTTCTCCGGGGACATTGAAAACCCCCCTGGACAAGTTCCTGCTCAACCTGCTCTGGGTGGACCTGCTTTGGCAGGAGGGTTGGACTGGATGATCTCCAGAGGTTCCTTCCAACCCCAGGTGATTCTATGATTCTATGAAACACAAATATCTGTTTCGGCTACGTGGTGCTGGCAGCTGCAGAGCACTTGGGGCTCCTCTAATGCCCAAACCACGTGATAATTGGGAGGGAAGGGGGTTAGTTTCGCACTGCAGTGATGCGTGTAGGACCTCGCACGCTCCGACCCCTCCGTGTGTGGTGACAGGGGTGACGGAGACACGGCGGGCGATGCTCGGAGCCACCACCATCCAGGAGTTGAGCACAACCACGACAGAGCAGCTCGCCTTGCTGCTCCTGAAGGCTGGGCTCCGGCTGCCGGGGATGGATAAGGCAAAATTTAATACAATTAAAATTTAATACAAATTCCAGCAATGCCCGTGTATTTATTACAAACTGCTGGAAGCAAATTGCAGTAAAGCAAAATCTGCTCAACTCCCTGTGCTTACCGGCCCCTCTCCTGCCCTCCATCTCCAGCTTTGGCTCCAGACCCGCCTGCGAGCTGTGAACACGACGTTTAAGCTCATTTTAGAGAGCGCCCGGGTTTGGCATATCAGCCCCTGCCCCTGTTCCCTGCACCACCATTCCCAGCCCCCTGAGCAGCGAGGGTCTCAGCTGATGGTCTTGGCATTTATTTTCGGCAGCTCCTGTGTCACTCAGCAACCCCCGTTTCAGGTTACTTCAGGTTTTTTGTCTGCAAATGCATTTTAATCCCCGTGAAACGGGACCCATCAACACGTGGGTGAAGGGGCCTAAAACCTCCTCCGGTCCCATGTGTCACCACCACCAGCAGAATTCCCTGTCCCTCCATGTACTCATACCACCAGAGCACTTGCCACTGTCTAGCCCCTGTGCCTTGTATTTTAAGGCACATGTACTTAAAACTTGTATTTTAACTCTCTTGTAGAGCAATTCAATGGAGGCGTCGGAGATGAGACTTCTCTCCCTGGGCACCACACGGGACCTGTCTCTCCATTGTGAAGGCTCCAGTACAAGTTCTGCGCATGGCAACCTCTTGAAGAAGGAATTTGGCAGCAAAGCCAAAAGCCAAAGGGGACCCAGGTGTCCTGTGAAATCAGCAGAGACACTTGTACCTCCAGAGGACCAGATCGGGATGCCCTGAGGCAAGCTCTTCTAGGGCTGGAGCACCCCTTGGGATGTGCATTCCAACTCTCCCAGCTGGATGGAGCCTGCAGATGTGCACAGCAACGAATCTGCAGCTCATCCCAGCCCATGAGAGAGCTGCAGCACCCAAGAACCCCCAAGAGACCTGTACCCCAGGAGCCCCTCAACACTCTCACGCAGCCACAGGACACCCAATGGTGTCCATGGTCTGGCCAAGCCCACCTTGCACCTCCTCAGCATCCCAGAGAGTGGAGCACAAGCAGTAAGCCAGACACTTTTGCTCATTAGCGTAATTAACATCAGACTTTCCAGCCAATCAGGCTTCCGTTTGACCTTTAGTTGTTGAAACATGAACAATAAAAATGACGCATTATCGTGGAGGGGGTGTCATGGACCATTTCCTTGAAATCCACAGTGAAAACCTCTTAGTGACGTGTCCTCAAAGAGCATCTTTCTGCAAAAGTAAATGGGAAAATTTGGAAAACCACCAGGGAAGGAGGAAAAATCCAGCTCCAGCCATCCATAGCAGCAGCCCAGCAAGGACACAGGGTGTCCCGGCTTCTGGGGGGCACAGCCAGAAACGACGCCAGGGAGAGAAATGGAGAGACGGGGCAGAAGTGTTAAAAAATGAGACAGAGGGAAAAAAAAAGACTTGTTTCTTTAGAGTCTTGGGAAAGTTGTAAGTCACTGAGATGGAGGAAACCTTGCCAGAACCTTGTGGCAGTCAGAGCCCAGCCCAGCACCGAGAGGTCCCTGCACCAGGAACGGCTGTGCCTGTGTCCCCGCGTGAACTGTAGCCCGTGGGCCAGCAACAGCCACCCGGCCAGAGCTTCAGGGCAAATTCATGGGAAAAAAACCCAACCTGGCAGCCAGGACAGGAGTGTGTCCAATGATAGATGAGCCTGATCCATCAGATCACAACCCCATGGGCCATCAGAAACAACTCGGCCCTGAATTTCCAGAGGTTGCCAGATGTTGGCACGAGGTTGAGCAAGGCAGGGGAAAGGCAGCGGTGCCCAACCCCAGTGGGACACCCCCTAGGCTGGAAATTGCTTTGCCACAGGGATCTCCCCATCCAGGGGCTGGGGCTGGATGCAAAAAAGTGACCGTGAAGGCAAGAAGAGAAACTGCTCCCTGAACTAATGATGGAAAGGGTCCAGCCTCCACAGACCAACACGCTGCTGGGCATTGGGCATGGCTGGGAGGGATGTCCAGCATCACCAGCTGCGTTTCTCCAGGAGGGAACCAAAGGCTCCAGCTCCACATCAACCCTGGGCATGAGGATTAATGAAGGCAGGATTATTTACACACACGCACACCCCTTCCATTTGTCACACTTAGTTAGTACTCCTGCTTATGGAAAAAGGTCACAATTTAGACCTCATTTGTGTCACTTCATCTTCTGTTTGCAATCGCAGGGTCCTGCTCGTTTTCCATCCACAATTAGCGTTCAGTTAGGGGGGCCCTGCTCCACCCCTCCTTGTTGCTGTGATGGAAAGGAGAAGAGACGGAGGTCCTGGCCGTGCGACCTCGTCTGGGTTTCCAGCAAGGAGATGCCCCATAGAAACCTGACCCGAGAGCAGCCTTTTTCCTCTGGCAGCACGGAGGGAACCAGATGGACTTTCCTTCAAATGAGATTTAAATGGAAAAATACAAAATAGCTCACTCCGGCAATATTGAAGAGTTGGTGCCCAGCTGTCCTGAGCACGGGGAAGGTCAGACCGGGTGACCCTCTGGAAAAAGAGGCCAGAAGCACCAAGCACCCTCACGGTTTGCTCCTCTGGCTGCTCTGCCGGGACTGGGTCTGAAACGGCAGCCAGGGCATGGCTCCGGGCACAGGGGAGACCACCTCCCAAAATATAATACCCAAGGGGAAACAAAACCACCCACTTAATTTGAATTATTATAGTGTCCATGAACCAGAGTCACCGCGGAGACTCGGCTGATGGAGTTTGGATGGGATGCTCGGCCAGAGCTGCTTTAGTTACCCTGCTCATGCTGGGTAACTCACCTTCCTGAGCCCACCTGGGTCCTACTCACTCCAGCCCCAGTCCATCCCCACGGGTGGCATCCTGACTTCGGTTATTTTACAGCTGCCCCATGTCTCCACGTTACAGCCAAAGCCCCTCGTGTCGTAGGGCCGGGTGAGCCAGCCCCATGGCATGCAGTCCCAGCAATCCCCTTCTAAGTTATTTCAGGCTGCAAATGCACCGTCTCATTCATTCACCCAGCCCAAAACAGCATCCAAATCGAGCAGAAAAAGCGAGGGGAGACTCGGGGGGACTTTTCTGGTGATGCCGAGGACCGGGGATGAGTCGGAGGTCAGGTGCATCCCCTGCCCCACTGCACGTCCACGTTCTCACCGCGTTTTCCCTCCTGTGTCTGCCTGCATTTGCTGCACGAAACAGCCCCGATGTCCCCACGCCCCCGGCTCGGAAGCCCAGGGCAGCAAAAGGGGGAGAGGGACAATATTTGCTTCAAACATTCCTTCTATTCCCTTCCTATTAAATATTTTCCCTCCTCCTTTCCAAGAACCTCCTTTATTTCTCCCCGTTTCCCTCTAGCAACGGTATCTGAGAGAAACAATGAATTTTTAATAGAAGGGGGCGGCAGGAAGAGGGAGACCCTACGGCAAAGAGATGAAACGTTGATCTGTTAAATAACCTTATCATCATGAAACCACATTTTAGGGAGAGGGAACTGCACGAGAGACCATGCAGCATCGGGGAGCAACCAATGGCTGCGAGCATCAGCTCATGCTCAGGGTCACAGCCCCCCCTTTTTGCTCCTCACCCAGGGACAGGATGGATGGGGTGCGGGAGCAAGTTGCAGACAGGGTGAATCCTGCCTGGAGAGGCTTTCCCGGCCATGCCACACACACTTGGCCATGGCTGAGGTGGGTCTGGGCATGGAAGACCCAAAAAGACCACAGCACAGGCGAGGGGACCCCCCAGCCTTCCTGCCTGGCAGCACTGAGGGTGCACAGACTCAGAATGGTTTGGGTTGGAAGTGACCTTAAAGCCCCCCCAGTGCCACCCCCAGCCCTGGGCAGGGACACCTCCCACCACACCACGTTGCTCCAAGCCCCCTCCAACCTGCCCTTGAACCCCTCCAGGGA
>JAOXJK010000014.1:1825212-1846573 GCA_025774025.1 Xenus cinereus
AGGTCTCCCCTCAGCCTTCTCTTCTCCAGGCTAAAGAGCCCCAGCTCTTTGAGCCTTTCCTCGTAAGGGAGGTGCTCTGATCCCTTTATCATCTTGGTTGCCCTACGTTGGACTCTCTCCAGTAGTTCCCTCTCTAGGGAGAGGCCCCCTCTATCTGGGGCCTTTTTCTGATTATCTCCAACCTCCCAGTTTGATGGTCCTCAGCTGACACCCTCCACAGCTGCCTCCCTCTCTGGGAACCCGTGTGCCAAACGGCCGCCCTTCGGCCCCTGCGCTCAACAGCGCTTCAAGCCCTTGGCACGGCTTCGTGTGGCGGCAGCCAGCGAGTAAATTTAGATGATCAGCAAACGTGACAGTTGCAAATCTTTTCATCAGGAAGGCTGAATAATGCTCCCCCAGACGCCACGTTCTCATCTTCTGCCTCAGCCCCTCCTTCACATGGGCAACTTCATGTGGAAGTGCCACTAGAGGCTTATAAACTAATATTGCTTCCCCCACTGAAAACTATGAGTCATGTAATTTTAAAAAGCTACAAGGTTCACCTTTGTAGCCGCTTTAAGCTAATTGCTTTAAAAAAAATAAGGAGCAGGATTCGTTATGTTTCTTTAACTGCCCTCAGGGCTGGGTGTGCTGTGAGGGAGAATTTAAATTGGCTGGGAGAGGATTTTTATTGGGGGTTAAGGGAGAAGAAAGTGGTGTGTGCCATCCTGTCCCTTAACAAAACAACACTTTGTGAAAGCTCTTGAGCACGTGGGGCCGGGAAATGGACCCCACTGCCCCCGCTCCCGGCTGCAGCCCCAGTGAAAGGGCAGCAGCGAGAAACCACTTGCTCCAGGGGCTGGGAAGTCCTTTGGACACCAGTGGGACAGGGGCAGACGGGGCAGAGTGTGAAACCCCTCTGTGCTCGGGAGCTCTGCGGGCAGACATCGCCTCCAAATAGGACTTACAAGGCAGCAGCATGTCCTTCTGCCCCAGAAAGACTTTACCCACACAGCTCCTTGGCCGGGCAGGGAGAGCTTGACCTGGCCCCTATCTGGCCAACTGAAGAATCATTCAGTGTTTCAGGGAAACTGAGGCACGGAAGGTTATCCTCCTCACCCAAAGCTGCCCAACAGGAAGAACATTCTGCATCATCACTACCTGCACCAGGAGGTTTCCTCCCTTGGGGCTGATTTCCCAAATGATGCTGGGCTGTGCACGGCAGTTTGGCTTTGCTCTGAAGGAATGTCCGTCCTTGGAGCTGTACTGGTGCCTCTGGTTCTCTTCTGAACCACCCACACACAGGGCAGAGCTGCCGTCCTTGCCAGTGGGCACCTGCCCCAGTGGACCCTCATTTGCAGGAACGAGGAAATGGCTTTTCCTCGCTGGTGCTTATCAGACTGTGTCCACGCTGGGCTCGTTGCCTGCGAGAACAGTGGAGATTTTCATAGAATCATAGAATGGTTTGGGGTTTGAAGGGACCTTAAAGCTCATCTATTCCAACCCCCTGCCCTGGGCAGGGACACCTCCCACCAGACCAGGTTGCTCAAAGCCCTGTCCAACCTTGCCTTGAAGCCCTGTGTTGAAGCCACCAAAGGCTCTCACCAGGCTTTGAGGCAGGAGAAGAGGGACACTGAAGCACGGAGCCACCTTGCAGGAGAACAGCCCGGGTAAGCAGAGCGCAGGGCGCGTGTATCCCTGTGAAATTCCTGGCAGAGGTGAGATTCCTCTTTTCTTCTTGCCTTGTCACCTCCCTGTTGCTGCTCAAGCCTCTGATGGAAATTCATCGCTCTCCTTCGTTTGGCATCTCCCCTCGCTCCCGTCACTCTTGCTGCAGTGGCCTGGGGCTTCCGGCGTGGCCACACACGAGCCCTGCTCCTTCAGCGTGGGGGACACAGATTTCCCCATCCGACTCTATTCTGGGAAACGAGTTTCAGCAAGGCCAACTGGGTTGATGGACACTTAATCGCTCTGTGCTTCAGAAAAAGTCATGAAAAGGCAATAATACCTGGGTATTTATGGCCCCGCGATTGTTCCGCTCTGCAAGGCAAGCACTGGGGAGAAGAGAAATGGGCAAAGCACGTGGAAGGGCATTTTTTTTTTCTGCTCCTGAAAAGCAGAACAAAGGAGTGTGAGGGTGGGCTGAGCTCGGCAGAGCCGGCTGACACGCAGCCCTCTGAGCTAAGTGGCAAAAGCTAGGGATTTGCTGAGTGGGAGCTCTTAGCAAAAAACCTGTAGGGAACACGGTTGCACAAGTGCTGGTGTCAGAAACACTGATGGGTTTGAAGGCTTGACAGGAAGAAAGTACCCGTTGTGATTTATGTGAGCAGCACAAAAGAAGAAAATGTCAAAAGCGACGGTCGTCATCAACGGGTGACCGAAGCCGGATGCAGATCTTGCGGTGGAAGAAGCAAATGTTGTTGTGGGGGGTTTGGGTGGTAACTATGGAGCTCCGGGAACAGCGACTTGATTCCGTGTCTCTTTGCCAGCCTCCCTGGCAGCTGGCTTGGGAAGTGTCTGGTGAGATCGGACGTGCTGATGTGAGGACTGCAAACTAATAAAACGCTGGGTTTTTTTTATTTTATCTCTTTTACTGAGATAAATCTGCATTGTGCTTTCATTCCCGGCTGCACGTGGGTCTTTGGAGGGTGAGGCTGCCCCACTGACCCGAGCCACGCTGGCACCTGGGAGAGGACACCTTACCCCATGGCCCAGCTGTGGTCTGGGTGTACCAAGATGAACTGGGGTATACAGGGGGGAGAGGGAAATGCTGGGGTCCTCACCAAACCTGTAAGACCACAAAAGCCCCTACAACACAAGCATGAGGCACTGCAGAAGATGTCCCGTACCAACCATTTGGAGGTTGCAGAGCTCCAAGCTTGTCCATGTCTCTGGGGCTGAACACTGGGATGAGCCTATGAGGACAGAAGGGACAAACAGCCCAGCGACGTGACCCTCTGCTGAACGTGGGTGTACATTTACACAGCCATTTGTAGCCACCCTACAAGAACGAAGCACCGCTTTTCCATTCCTTACAAAAACCAGTGACTCTGCTCTCTCCAAAGCTTAGCATATTGGAAGTTTTACAGTAAGTTTTTGCTCCGTCCAGAGCTGTCTCTTGTCATGATGCCCAGTGGTTTAGTCTCCACGTGAAGGCTGTTGGGCCTGTCCAGGGTGACCTCCACCCTGCAAGTACCCCGAGGAGGAGGAAGGGGCTGCTGCCACATCGCTGCTCCAGAGACTGGCTCAGGGAAGACAATCTGTGCTTGGCCACAGAGGAGGGAGAAACCAGGGGGATGCTTTATATCTCCACCTTCAGCAGAAGTGGATGCTTTTAAGGATAGAGCTGTCAGGGAGATCTCCTTTCTTCTCCTCCTCTTTCTCCCGTTCCTTCTCTCCTTTCTTTGCTCTGTCACCTTACAGCTCTGTTCCCCTGCACGTAACCTTTCAGAGAGGCACTTTCCTGTGGTCCCAGTGGAGTCTCTAAACCTGACACCGTGGCGAGAAACCGCTGGAGGCGACGAAACTCCCAATCTTCTTTGAGGATTACGCTCTGCAGGGGAGCTCCTCTTGCTCTCCTCTTCTGCGGGAATTCACAGTCTGCCTCGCAGCCTCCTGCCAACAAGTGAGATATGTGGAAAAGAGATGACTTTAGCCAATTTTGCGTATAATTTGGGGGTTGACGTATTATTTAAAAATGGTTCAATTGAGCTTTTTGTTACAGAAGGACAGTGATGAGACTGCAGAGGTAGGTACTATAGCTACCCAATTAATGAGATTAGTCCTATTGATTTTAATGGGGGTGATTCACTGGCTTGAGATGAAACAGTAGCTTATTTATCTCCTGGATCACGGCCAGATGATGAAGCATCTTATAGGATATAGCCCTTAAATATCACAACTAGTTACAGTCAGTGCAGGAATCCAGGCCTTTTAGTAGTGCTAGTCTTGAGATTACGTCGGAGGTTTTATTGCTATTATTTTAGGCAGAGTGCCCAAGATGGAACAGTATGATTAATATTCAGGGAACAAATCCAGAGGTAATGGCCCCCACGAGCCGGGGGCCAGGGAAGCTGACAGCTCGGTTTTCTGGGCAGCCAGGTGGAACTGCTGATTTCTGAGCTGAGCTTTGCATACGCTGCCAGCAACATTTCGGGACGGCTTGGTGGGCCTAGAAATAAAACCTGCTTACCCTCACAGCTCACCCGCTCTGCTGCAAGGGACTATTAGCCCTGTTTCTATCGGATCGGTGCTGCCCATGGGGTTCTGCCTTCACAGGGTGTGCAGATGGGGCTTGCATCCCCCCGGTACCTTATGGCCAGGCAGGAGCCTGTTTGCATATGCAAAATTACTCCCGCCTGTGTGCTCTGAGCACAAACCTGAATTCAGGTTGCCTTTATAACAGCAGGCATCCATCCTCCCAGCTACACAGACAAGTGCAAAGCGACTCACCTCCCCCTGGCCGGGACAGCAGGACGTGGAGCCAGAGAGGGCAATGAGCCCCCATCCTGAGCAATGAAGCACCGTGGAGCAGCCCAGGGATGGGTGCAAGCTGCAGAGGGTGCTGAGCTGCCTCCAGCAGCCCCATCCAGCTCCCCTGGGCTGGCTGGGGATGGGGCAGCATCATCGGCTGCTGCTTTGCAGCATCTGGTGCCCTCCCCTGGCTCTCACCCATCATGCTCCATGCCAGTCTTCTGCAGCTGCCGGCCAGTGTCCACAGGTTTTCAACAGAGGCAAGAGAGGAAAGTTGATCCTTGCCCCACATTTTAAAAGTCTGTGGGGTTTTAATCTCTGAACAGTTCAGGACCTTGGAGCGCCCCCCTCCAGGCTACATTTCTCTCCTCCAACTTTTTTCCTAGTATATTTTATTTCTTCTTTTACCATTAGCTTACCTTTCTTCTTCTCCTTTCCCCTCCGTGTCTTGGTTTAAACCCAGCCTCATTTAGCTGAGGCTAAGATCAGGGTTTTTTTAAGAAACAGCTCCTAACACCTCTCCTACGGGTGCTGCCTAGGAGCAGCAGTAAGGCCCCAATCTCCCTGTCAGATATCATCACATTTG
This sequence comes from Xenus cinereus, assembly GCA_025774025.1. NCBI lineage: Eukaryota > Metazoa > Chordata > Aves > Charadriiformes > Scolopacidae > Xenus > Xenus cinereus. Next base: position 1,830,251 of record JAOXJK010000014.1, read on the forward strand.
CAGAGAAGCAGAGAGGATCGTGAGCTATTCCTGAGCGAGGGGGATCCATTCTGCCCAGTGCTCAGCCTCAGTCCTGGCCCTGGTGCTGTTCTCAGAAACGTCAGTGCTCTCCCTGACTCCAGAACAAGCACTAAATGTGAGTTTGCATTCAGCTCCATCAGCATTTCTGGTGCCGGGGAGACAATCAGGAGAAACCTCACACTTCTCTGGGGTGAGATGTTCCATCCTCTGAACAAGATTGATTTCTAATTAACATGGCTTAGGAAGAAACTTCCCAAAGAGCAGAATTTTCTATGGTCACTCGCGATGGCGCTTCTGTTCCATCTCCTGTAGCCACTTACTGCTGCCCATCCCCAAGAGGCAGGACACTGCTTTTAGTGAGACATTGACAATTTCCAAATATTTTTTTAACTAACTTGGTTCTCAATTTGTTTGTAGTTATCAGTACTTTCTGGTGTGGTCATGGTGGGAATGCAGGGAGCCAGAACAGACAATGCTTTTCATACAGCCATCAAATACTTCACGTTCCCTCAGTGAGGCCAGAAAACAAGCCCTGTAACAGCTAAGCGATGAGGGGAGAGGTTGTTCATCCTCAGTACTTTGTAAATAAATAGTCAGTCACCGCTTCAAAAGAACGGGGGAGAAACGCTGAGTTTTGGACAGGAGCCGCATTGGGACTGTTGGAGGTGCAGACCCTGTACGACACGGTGTATGTCACTTTGTCACCATATGCAGCGTTCTGCCCTGTTTCAGCTGAACCTGCTCCTCCTGAGACTGGTAAAAGCTTTCCATGATGATGGAAAAAGGACAGCAAACACTGCCAGCCACACAGCTCCCCACAGATTCAGCTCCCACAGGAATACGATCGATCCTTCATGGACAGGGGTTCAGAAAGTGACAGCAAAGTTTTGGAATTTTCTTTGAATGCAATAGGACAACACGGTCCTACATTATTCATCGGACACTCCTGACAGTGCATGCCCCAGAAGAGATTAGTCTATGCTATGCTTTCAGTTCCGAGTCTGCCTATGCAAGGGGAATAATAATTAGACTCTTGTAAATGTTAAAAAAAAATGCCTTAACACTAATTAAACCTATTTATCTTTCACAGTTACAGCAGTTAACATCCCAGTAAAAGGTATCACAGGAAAACAGTATGTTTATTTATCAAATGATTCTCCTGAATGCAGGGGCCTCTCCTTTACAAATTAGATGATGACAGAGCAGATGGCATATGAAGATGAAAAAAGGCCTGACTGTTGCCCTGTGTGTGATCTCAGGAGTGAGGCAGCTCAACTGAACATCATCATTAATATTTAAGGGAAAAGCAAGACGTCATCGGGACCCAGGGCTGCCTGCACACAGCGATAGTGTAAGGACAGTCTGTTCCAGCAGGAAACTACAGATCTTTGGGTTGGAGGATTCCTGCCCCACTAACAGGGGTCTTCTACCCATCAGGAAGCTAAGCATCAACAGCCTTGTGCCACCTGGTGACAGTGAAGAGGACCAAACCCTGCACTGATGGATGGCTGCAGAACTGTCCCTTTCCAGGGACAGCAGGGGCTGCACAAATTGTAGGTAGGTCAAAAAGGGGGCTCAAGCTCTGCAGTCCTTGGCCCCTACCCGTGACCATGCTGGTTGGAGCTGCACAGCCAGGGAGGGTTGTCCCCCCTGTGGCATCTCAGCAGGACAGGCAGCCTCAGCCTAGCTGGACAGTCAAGCAACCACCAAAAGGTGAAGAGACACAAGAATCACCTACATGTATCTGGATGGAGGCTGCTATGCTGGGTCACCCCAAGAGCTGTGCAAGCGTGGCAGGGGGAAGCGAGCTTGTCCCATGTGTAGAGATGTCCAAAGCCATGGGACATAGCATGGGAACAACTGGAGCGACTGCTCCAACCCAGCCAGGCTGAGAAGGACAACATGAAGAAGTTAAATGCCCATGTCCTGTCAGCACAGAGCTCAGTACCCTGTGAGCACAGGAAAGCTGGCTCTAGCAGACCCTCCTCCTTGGCCCATCAGTGGCCTCAAAGTCCAGGCATCTGAGGCCACCAGCCCTATTGCAGATCTTTCCAAGGACATAGAACCAACAGCATCTGACTTCAAGAACCTGGAGCAGAGGTGACCTCCACTGATGAAAGTGCTGACTGAGGCAGGACAGTGCCTGCACGCTGCCCGCATTGTCACCTTTGTCATGCTGCAGCCCTAACCGAAAGCTCAAAGAGCCCAGGGGAAGGCCAGGCAAGAAACAAGTCAGCAAATGAAAAGGGGCTGCTCTGTTCCCTTTGTGCCAACATCTCCACTCAGCCTTTTTTTCAAGGACACAAGTCTTTGAGAGACAGAAGGTGCTGCGTGCAGTGGTGACTTCCAAATCATGGATGCGGCCCGGAGGTGACTGGCTGTTTGCTGCAATGTTCCTGACAGCACGGGTAGGAGAGCAGGTCCAGAGGGTATAGGAGGAGATGAAAGGCAAAGCCTAGGATCAGGAAAGAGCTGCAGTGTCCCTGGGGGAGCAGAGACTTTGAAAGGAATGAGAGAGAGGGGAGCGATGTAAGTAGGGAGAGCTGGATGTTGAAGTACCTGAACATCAGTGTCAGGAGCAGCAGGGTGTACAGGAGGATGAACAGGGGACAGGCTTGACACGGAAAAGGCTTTGGAAAGGTTAGTCTCAGTGAAATGGTGACTAAAAAGCCAGCCTGGAGGGATCCTGAGGGGTGAGAAAGGACAGGAATGCGGGCAGTGACTGATGATCATTTTTAGGTAAAAGGAGTTACGAGAGCGTCCGCTCATCGGTGGACTGGGACCATGTTTATGAAACTCCGGGTGCGCTGGCACTCCAGTTCATACCAAGGACTGTCAGAAGACAAAACTAAAAGACTAAAACTGCTGCATTTACACCCATCTCCTGTTCTGGATGCGAACAAAGAGGTTTGGCGTGTTTCCCCAGCCCAGCCTGTGATGGGAGATTCGCACCGAGACCATCCCCCTGGGTACACAGAGATGCCCTTTCAACCACCTGAGCCCCCGGACCAGTTGGTCTGCAAAAACCTGAACTGTCTTGTAAAGACAGGAAAGCAAGTGGCTGTAAAACAAGGAACATGTTATTTCCAGGCAACATAAATTTATCTGTTTTTATTTATTCAGGGTGTTGATCTTCATGTCTCAAGACTCAAACTGGCTTCTTCCCATCAGGTTGATAATCATCATGGAGTGCCCGGGAATGACATGTCCTTACCAGTGTGATGCCACAGTATAGTTTTAACGGAAAATTAATGCAATTTTTGTGATTTCTTTTATACAAGCTGATCCTTCCTGTCCAGGCTTTTTTTTTTTCTAAAAGAAAATAACTACATTTACCTCAGGGTGTCATTTTCTGAAGATGGGTTTTGTCATTTGTTACGCTGTTAAATTCCACACTGATCTAGTGTCAAATCCTGTCTTGAGATTAAAACCATGACAAACTGCAAGAGCTATCAAGGCCGTTGTCAAAATCCATCTGGACTTTTTGTGCCTAAATTAAGTGTTCCACATACTAACTTTGTTCTTAGAAAGAAAACTTCTTGGCTCTGCACTGTTAGGAAGTGCATCCTGTCTCAATTACGTTGTTAGTACAAATAAGAGGTGGCACCATTTAAAAAATGCCAGCTGAATCTCATGCTTCAGAGGCAGCACAGCTCTTTGTAGGTGCAGGAGAGAGTAACTGTCCCCTGATGCACAGGCATATTTTCAAGGGATCTATCAGATGGTTTTGTGAACTTTGCAGGCCTGGTCCTTGTCTTGGCCAGCTCCAGGTGCCAGACTGCAGGATGCTACAACTGAGAAAGCACAAGAAGGGAAAGGGCTGGCAACAGCAACATTTCTGCTTTGATTATAGGTTTTTTTTCCATTCTGGCCAGGCTGCAGTTTGGCTTAGTTTGCAGCTGACAAATGCGCAGTTACAATGAGAGCGGGGCAGATGAACACAGGCTTGTGATGGTACCAAGCAACAGCAGCCACGGAAGAAGAGGCAGCTGCTCTTTTCCCACCACTGAAGCTACATATGGCTTGTGGAATCCACCAGCAGAGATTTGGATAGCCAAGGGGGATGGTGTCTGTCAGGATGGAAGGGTGGTGTACAAGGTGGCGGAGAAACCTCTAATCCTCCTCTCAGATGCACCAGGTTCCCATGGCTGTAAATCTCCTGCTTGCCCAAGCAATTGATGACACGAAATTCATCCAAGCACAAACACAGGTTACTGCGGGATTTCCCAATTCTTCCGCTCCACGCTATGATACTCCGGGCTAAACAAACTTCCCGTCTGCTGCAATCCTTTCGACACTTTCAGTTCTCCCTGGGGGTGAAGCTCAGGTGGAGGCAACTGAACCTGGCACCTCGTCCTTTCTGCAGACCAAGATGCTCTCGCTGCTGGAATAATCTCATTTTTTACATCTGCCTTGTGCCTGCCAGTGTTTCTCTTTTCTCTACTGCACCCCGTGCTCAAGAGCAGGAAAAGGTCAGGAAAGTGAGTGAAAAGGGGTCTTTTTGTAGGGCTTGTAGGGCCCTTGTAGGGCTGATATTCAGCTCACAACGTGCATGGGCTTGGGAGCTCATCCCTTGGGATGATGGGAACCAGTTCAGGTCCTGTAAAGGCCAAAGGCAGCTTCCCTCTGTGTCAGCTTCTCAAACTGCCCATGAAACAAGCGATAAATAATAGCCCACATCAACTGCAAAATTACACAGAAACCTACCAGGACAAGATTCTAAGCAAGTTATCAGTAGGGAAGAAACTGAGATGAACCTTTGATAATTGGTGTAAAAATTCCTTGCTGACCTCTTGCTATGATTAGATTCATTACCAAAACCACACAGAAAGTATGCAACATTGTCTTTATCTGCACCCTCATCTGCTTGGCTCAATACAAACATAAAATTCATCAGCCGTACTGAGAAAAGCTTTTAGAAATTCACAAAATTCAATTAGAATGTCAAAAAGATAATCTAATCATGTCAGTTCAATTATTCAGAGTAGGGCGAACTAAAATCTTTCATGTTACCTAAACTGGAAGCCCTCTGCTGTGCCAGCCCTCTGATAGCAATCCACTCAGCTAAGGAAGAGATTCATTCAGACTTTATTCTTGCTTTTCAATTTAAATACTGGGTCTTTTTGGATAAGAAAATCCTCTAAATCTGATATTAATCAGAAGAAAGGTATCTCGGCCACCACAGCTGTACTGCAGGGTGGGAACAGGCCCAGTGTGGCCTGGGGGTGCTGCAGGTGGGGACACACACCACCACATTCAAGATCGGTTCTGGCCACAGGAGCCGTGCACTTTACCTGCCTCCCCTGGAGGTGTATTTTGGCCTCTTTGTCCATTTTGGCTTGGCATGGTGAGATTTCATAATGATGGTACCTCTGTGTTCCCTTTTCCTGCTGTTCTTCCTTATTTTAAGCTTCTCCATCCTCGCTGCATTCTGCTCCTGTCCTTTCAAATGGGCCCCACAAACACAAACGCAAGACGACAGGGTTTCCCACCATTTGTTTGTCTGGCAGGACTTTCAACGGGGTCACTGGGAGAGCAGCTGTACCTGCACATCCTCTTTGTACTCTTCCCCTGTTTTTTGACAGGACCCAAGCTCTGACCTTCAGCAGACCCTTTTCTCCCAGCCCTGCTGTATCTCATTCCTGACTCTTTGCCTACACCCATAGGCTCGGTCTCCCCATCAATCACATACGTTGCTTTGTGGTTAAGGTGCTGTGCTAACACCCCGACTCTAATCAGGTGCTTGGTTTCGAGAGATCAAATGCTCTTACACCAAGAAATATGTCACTACTACTCCTTTTGAAGCTGCCCTGCAGTTAATACATCCTCCCTGAAAACAAAAACATTGGAAGAAGTGGATGAAGGATATACAGATGAGATTTTCAGCCTCAAGCCTCACCCTGAAACCACCCCAAAGATACAGAGAGTTTAGCCCTGATCAAACAGAGCTGTGAGCTCGGCTATTGTTCTTGGGCAAGTCCCAGCTAGCAGCAGTGACGGCCAGACCCGAGGAGGAGGGAGCATCCTGGAGCCAGCTGGTGGAGGCTCTGTTTATTCTCCTGTTTGCTCACTTTGTCTCAGAGACTTCCAAAAGCCTCTCACTCTGGCAAAACCAATAAATTGCAAGCTGCTGAAGGAATCCTGAAGAACACAGCACACGGCAACAACAAGCTGAGTCCACCTTACAGGGATGTGAACACCCTTGATCTGATGGATCCTCAACACCACATGGGTATTTTTGCTATCCCCATTTTATTCTGGGGACCTCTGACAAGGAGACAGAGCCTCAAAGCTGCTCAGATAAGAGCGGTGTGGTGGTATCCAAGCTATGGGGTTAAACAGTTTCCCACTGAAAAGTTTTATCATTGATGAGAAATTAATCAAGCGATAAAACCCAAAATGTGGGAAATAAGAGGCAAACTTTCAGCATGGAAAGAGATCGGCAGCTCTATATCCGAACAATTTGTACAAGAGAGAGTATTACTGCATATGTTTAGTGATGATCTATAAAAGACAGTGAACAGTGGATGTCAGAAAATTACGGCTCCCAGAAAATTATTTAGATGTGAGAGAGCTTTGGATAGGCCCAAATATGAAAGGATTTTGAGGAACTTGGGAAGGACAGGAAAGAAAGATCAGCTGGGCAATAGAATGGCAGATTAAAGTCAGTGCGATGTGATGCATATGGGAAGAAACAGTTTGAACTATTCCTGGTCTTCATGCATTGTAAATCAACTAAAAGGCCTTGGTGTCACTGTAAAGAGCTCATTAAGAAACATCTGCTCAGCAAAGCATTCTGACCAGAAAAGCAGTAAGGCATTATTTAAATATAGGTTTTATCTAATGACGAAAATATTATAGCGCCATATATATTACATTAGTGATGATACCTCCTCATCTTAAACAGTTCTGTTCCCCTCATTTAGCAAATATAAGGCAAGTTCAAAGAGTGCAAGAAGAAATGCTAAAGACTTGGAAGATTTCCATATGAAAAGAGACTGCTTGGACTATTCCAACTTCAGATAAGGAAAAAAGCTGAATATCATTCACTAATGAATGGTATGGGAAAAGAGAAAAAATGATCTTCTGAAATACTCTGTGTTGTACTGCTACCAGAATAAGGAGGAGGCACTGATATAAATTCAAATAACCTTTTTATGTCAAGCACCATTAAAACTCAGATGGAGTACTTTTGATCTGGAAACTCATTAGTACAATAAAGCAATTTGTGCCTGAGAATTTAGTGAGATTCCAAAGAGAGTTCCCTCCTCTTCCCACAGACACTTGCACCCAGACAATGCCAACTGTCACAAATTCTTGTCAAATTCTCAGTCCTCTGGGAGACTCCGAGACTATTTCTTGAGCCAGAGCTCGCACTCCTAATGTACCACTGAAACTGGGATTTTAGACGACGCACTTGCCAACACATTTTCTCTGGGAAACATCCAGAAATGCTTCTGTAATATCAACCCTAGTAAATCTAGGCTGCTGTTATCCACCTGTCAGTTTAGCTACCAACGTTACAATTAAGGCGTGTAAAATTCAGTTCACATGCACATCCTTAATTCAAGCAATTTCAGGTAATTCCCTAACCTCCAACTACCTCAAGAAAAAAAGATCCATCGCACTCCAACTCCAGATGCAGCCCTGAGCCTCAGGGTAGAGCCAGCCATGAGCTTGGGGACCCTCAAAAGCACTTTGTGGGAAGTCCAGTGGTTGCTGTAGGTTCTGCAGGGGACACCTGCACTGCATTCCAAGTGGCCTCAAAGCCTGTATCAAGGTGAAATTCACCCTCAGGTCTAGATGTTGATTCTGAGGAGTGAGCTTAGGGCCAGATTCAGGGCAAATTAGTACACTTGAGATCTACCACCAACATGCCCTGCATTTAGAGGTGCTCCGGCTGCACAGAGAGCCAACTCGGTGGGTGGTATGAGTGATGTCAGTCAGACAAGACAGCCCAAAGTGCTAGCTGGAAGTTTTCATTTGTCCCCTGCTGTGAAGGCAGAAGAAATCCATGGGTGGTTGAAGTTCAGCTTCCCTTCCAGAGCCCCATGGGGCCTGGAGCTGGATCCCAGGAGAGCTCCGAAACTCAGGTGTTCCCCAAACCAGCTGGCTCAGGTAGAGCATAAACAGCAACAAAAAAGTCCTCTCCTTGTGGATGGGATTGCTCCAGAGCTCTGAAGTGATGGGTAAAGGCAGTGACAAGGACAGTGAGGATTCCACAAGAAAGTCTCAAATGTTATGATTTGGACCAAAACTCATAAACCCTTAAAAGAATCTTCTTTTTTGCGAATTTCCCCATGTTGTTCCTCGACAATCCTTAAGTAGTACTAGAGATTTTATTTCTCAAAGAGAAATCCACACCTCACAGGACCAAAATGCTACACTGATGACACATTTCAAACCCAATTTTCCTTCCTGCCAATCTACTGGCTACAAAAACCACACTCCTTCCCAGGGAGTACTCCCAAGCCCTTCAAATGAGTAAAGGTTTAGTGTTTTGGTTCTTTTTTTTTTAATTTCTTTTTTGTTTGTTTGTTTGTTTTGTTTTTCTGTTTTGCAGAGTACCCACTCATTTTCAAGACATTGATCTCACACTCAAAAATGCAATTTCAGTATTTCAGTTTAAAGCAAGGCAGGTCATCTCATAACACTCACCACGCAGAGGCTGGCACAGGGGATTCTTTCCAACCTTACATCTGCAACGTGGCTGTGGAGAAAAATCTCGTGTCCCATCCAGCTTTGAGCCCGTGACAAACTGTTCCTCGAGCTCGTAAAACTGTGCAACATTTAGAAATGTTTACAGACCTTTAGTTCTGGAATATTTTAAGTGGATACAATTTCCATGTGTTTATATATTTTTATACAGATGGGGAAGAAACCATTGTTTGTTATTAATATAAGGAGAAATTATCATGAAGGAGCAAAATGCAAATTGAAATATGGTCTTTGTAGGCAAGCCCCCAGAGGCAACACTGGTTAGGAACCTATGGCAAGAGGCAAAAAAGGGCAAAAAGAAAGACAGGGCACAGACCAGCCAGGCTGTGATGCTCTGTCCACCTCTGTCTTCAGTTTGGGAAATGTTTCCCCCAGGCCAGAGCTCAGACATTTTGGGCATCACTGTCCCTGGCCTTTGCTTCCTTCCAGCACAAGGAGGATGAGCACAAAAGGGTGTGAAGGAGACACTGGCCAGGTGCCCTGAAGACATCAGGGAGAGCAGCATCCGAGCTGGCTGGCTGGGCTTGCCACCACGCTGTTTCCAACTGGGCATTACTGGAAACCAGTCTTGAATAGGAGCCACTCCCTTTGCCATTTACTAAAACACCTGCCTTTAACAGATGAAGTCATTAATTTAAATCTTGTCTGAGCTTAAGTATTTTGAACCAAAAGTTCACTCTCAGCGAAACTTAATTTCACTGTCAGGGAGCAAGGGAAGGGGAACCGACAATCTCAGAGAAGGGGAGTTCTGCTGGGGATTCGAAACACTTCTGCCACCAAATTGCATGTCCCTCTTAATGCAGAAAGTTTTGAAAGTTTTAAAAGCAACACTGACAAAATATCTCTTATCTTATACTCTGTCTGTTATATTTTACAGATTTCAGGGATTTGTTATTGACTACTTGGCACTACCCAATCAAAGTTTGGGGTTTGAAACGTTTAGTGCATTAAGACTACACCTACACGGCAACTGAAATGTCTGTTTCCTTGGAAATTCTGTAATTTCAAACTCAATTTTCACTCCAGTGTGCAGTGAAATGTCATATTTAGAAATTCAGCACAAAATGAGATGTTTAAAAAGTTTTTTAAAAGTTATTTGAAACATTTTGTTGTCATTTTGACAGGCTTCTTTTATATTCTTATTGTAATTTATTACATCAAGTGATAATTTTCATGGCAAAAATTATTTTGAAAGCAAAAATGGAAATGTGAAGTTCTTGTCATTTTAAAATGGAACACTTCAGCCTTATTTGCATGTTTGACTTTGCATTCAGAATATAATGGGCAAAATCTGGTGAAAGCTTAGATTTCAATAAAACATCATGTAAGAGGAAAATGTATGAGAACGATGCTCAGGTACACCATGACTCTGTACTGACTCATTCCTGGTCACCCCTGCAATCCCTTGCCTTAGCTTTGATGCCACTTCAGCGAAGGTACAAGGTGGACAAGCCCTCCTTGGAGTTATGTGGGTGATGTTCACCTCCAATCTTACATGTGCTGAGCAATCACCAGTGAAGGTCACAAGGTTTTGATCACCTCGGAGCACCTCTGAGCTGGATAGACCTCGGGAACGAAACATCTCTGACGCTCAGCTGGATAGTTTGAGATGCCCCGGGGAGCGGGGTGGAGGATGTAAATCTGCTCACATGAGGGCTGGCTTGCGCTTCTATCAATCCTTGCTGAAGAAAACAAAACAAAACAAAAAATCACTTTAATATTATACATTTCCACCACCGACTATTGCTTTTTTATTCAGACACCTCAGGTGTGATAGAAAGCTGTTTCTTCAAGCTTGCTGTAGTCCAAACTCTCTTTTTAAGAGCAACAACCCATGCTATCCTAATTAAATAGGTGGAAAATAGAAGTGCATACTGAGAAAATCCTTAGAATTACTGACATTTTTATCTTACTTCAGTTAATGAAAGGCACTCTCACTGTTCCTGCTTTACAGCTTCTCTGGACCATGTTTGCATTATGGTGGCAAACCAGCCACACAATTTAGTCTATATAAACTGCATATCTTGACTTTGCAGGCTCCAAACCTGGCATGAGTTTGCTAAATCCTTCTGAGAACTTCATTCCCACAAATATCTGCCTGCAGCAACCCCTCAGAGGATGCCTTCTCCTACTGACGAGAGGGCTCACAGGGAAGAACAACGCTTGATTCCTCTCCAGATGAGGTTCTCCCAACACCAACCATCTCTCATTAGGACCAGGACCACTGCTCTTCTGTCTCCTTGCAGGGAGGAAAGTCACGGCCCAGGTGACAAGTTTGGTGAAGAGGAAGATAATCGACTCACCTGTGATCTTTTCAGCCAGGGAAGTAAGAGGTAAACAGCGGGTGCTAAGTGAGGCTGGGGCTCCAAAGCTCCCTCTCCACAGCACACTTCTGCCGCCTGTGTCATCCTGCCCTACCTAACATGAAATAGGCTTTTTTTCATTTTCTATTTCTCTACATCTGGAAAAATAAAAAGTTAACTTTCCCAGGCTTTTGTGGTGCTTGAATCCTTTAAGGTGGCAAAGGAGATTTTGGAAAGAACAGATGTTATGAAACTTTGGGTCACTGATAACGATATTGTTCCCCAAAGCACACTGGGAATTGCACACACTGTCCCTCATGACTCACGGAATCACAGAATCACGGAATTGTCGAAGTTGGGAGGGACCTCTAGAGATCATCCAGTCCAACTCCCCTGCTAAAGCAGGGTTGCCCAGAGCACATCACTCAGGACGGCATCCAGGCGGGATGCAGGAGGCAGCAGCTGCAGCGACCCTGCGGCCAATGGCCCCGGTTCCTGCAAGCCCCAGGGTTTCCACGGGAGCCCCGGGTGCCAGCCACGCACGAGGCTGTGGTCCCCACTCCGGAGGAAATGGAAAAGCAATGGAAAGCCCCCTTACTGGGGGCGAGGGGCAGTGGGGAGCTGGCTCCTGCCCTGCCAGGGTCTGCAGAGCCCTCCCAGGGAGAGCTGAAACGTGGCGATGGCCAGGGGAACGCTGGGGTCAGGGCTCTGGGGGGCTCATTTCCCACCCACAGGGTTTATGTGTCAGGGGCAGATTCAGGGCTGGATCGGGCCCGAGAGTCTCTTCCTCCCCGAGACCAAGGCTCGCACAGCCCACGCTGCTCACCACGCTCCAGCTCCTCTTCCACCTTCTCCAGGCCACGTGCCACCACTCACGGACTCACCCCTGCATCCAAAGCCATCCGATCCCTCCTGCTCGGTTCTATGAAAATGGCTAAAACACGGATCTCGGAGGAAGCCACTGCTTGACCTGCGACATGTCACTTCTCAGAGAGCGGTGACAGAGGGATGCGAACACCCTGACCCCGCAGCCGGGCGCTGCACCACGAACATTCCCGGTGGCCTGGGGAGCACCTGGGCACAGCTTGGGGACCACAGCAGAGGAGGGGACCTTGGGAAAGCAACAGGCACCAGCTGAGCCCCCACAGAGCACTGGCCAAGCGCCCATGCCCCCCACAGCCCCTTGGCCAGAGCAGAGCAGCCCCAGCCCAGCCGCAGCATCCAGGTCTGTAACGAGCTCCTGCGCTGCTGCCCCGAGCTGCACAGGGATGGCAGAGACGGGAAGGTCGGATGACTCAGCTGCAGAGGGCTGCATCCAGCCCAGAGCACCCCGGCTCCTCTCCCTCCCCCTCCCCGGAGCCGCCCTCGCGCTCCCCAGCCGGCTCTTTGCCCGCCGTGAGCCCAGGGCCCTGGCCATGGCAGGGCTGGCACCGCAGCCGCTCATCCCACTGGGACCCTGGGGCAGGCACTGACAGCCCCAGGCTGCTCCAGGTCACCACGAGAGGTGGAGGCACCGATGGTGCCCAGCACAGGGGGGGGTCCTGTCCCACACCCCTTGGACCCGGGGAACCCACCTCCCCGGCAGGACAAACCCATCAGCTGTCACAGGGGAGAGGGGACGTTCCTCCCTGAGCATCTCTGGAGGCCTCCCCACGCCACACATTCCCTAAATGAGGCAGCTCAACGACCAGCAGACACGGGCAAGCTCTGATCAGCCAAGTTTGGGGCCACAGAAAGGACCATCCTGGAGCCCCCCATCACACACGTCCCAGTAGACGTTGGCGGTGGGTGGGAGCAAGGCTCCGGCAGGAATGCAAACGCTTCTGCAGGACCACTGTGGAGAAAGAGAAGGCCAAACTGCAAAGCCTGGGTTGGTTCAGGACAATAACATCAGCAGAAATCAATGTGTTTAACTGTTTCTGGCTCTGAAGTCCATCGATGCTAATTTGTCTTTTCTTCGCAGTATTGATCCCGTTGCTCGCAGGCAGTGCAGGAGGGAGGCGAGGGAAGCCTGGGCTTTTTCCTGTTCTGGAGCAAACCCCGCTCTCCTGCCCCACAGAGCAAGCGACTCCCCATCCCTCCAAAGCTCCCTCTGCACAGAGCCTTGGGGGAGTCGGATACAACCCCCCACGACCCCGGCTGCTGCCTCTGGGCCTCCCTGGGGGGGTAACAGGGTTTGCCGAGGGCTGAGCCCCCCACGGCACGGAGAACATCCCCAGCATTCACGTGTGGACACACACACGCTCTCTGGGTACCCAGCCCGACACTCATTAGCAACTGGTTTCTCCCAGCACCACACGACGCAGCTCTTTACCGCAGAGCGACACGGATCTTGTCTGATCACAGCGCTATGAACAGAAAGTCACCACACGGGCTCCCAGGCTCATTAAATTCTTCTCAGCCCACTATGAATTTAACCTCCAGAGTCGCTTGTTTTCTCAGGTCCACCCATTTTAGAGCTCTGTCTTGCTGGCTGGGGGCTGGAATTCCCTAGACAAGCTCTCTCTTCAGGAAGAGCCTGTCCAAGCACACAGATTTTCTGTGGGTCTGCTTTCCCCACCTCTTCCAATGATGTCCCTTCCCCAGCAAGCTCAGCACGAGAGGATGCTTCAGATGAGCAGCAGATCCGTGTCCACACACCCCCTGTGCCTCCCCCGAGGAGTCGGCACGAAGGTTTCTGGGTGTGTGCTGCCATACACACGCGCGTGCCTTGCTCTGGATGCTCCGGAGACAGCCTGGGGCTGGCCCCACCGTCCCCAGCGTGTCCCCTCCGTGGCGGGGCAGCCCCGCTGCAGGCGGGCCAGCAGGCGGGCAGGCAGCTGGCCATGCCCGGTGCCAGGTCCCTGGGCACTGTCGCCATGGCTACCTGCACATCCACAGCGCATCCCACGCGCGGTCCCTGGTCCCCTGCTGCTCGGAGGAGCGGGAGCCCGTCGCCCGCCTGCCCGGGCACTGCGGGGGCTGGTGGAGGGGGGGTGCGTTAGGGCAAAAACCAAAACATCATTTCTGCTGATTTTCCAGCAGCAAACGTGTGCAGTCACCTACAGACCCGGGAGGGAGCCCACCCCAAGGGCCGGAGGGTCCCACCGGTGGGGGACAGGCTGGCATGGGCACGCAGCCGGGCCAGAGGAACTGAGAGCATTTGGCCCGGATCACCCGGCAAACACGGGGAAGGGCTGCGACTGCAGGCGGGGAAGAAATTGTGAGAAGACAGAAAAAGAACTGCTGAAACTAAAAACCAGGGCTGGCAAAACATGGGGGTGGGAGGAAAGCACGGGTATGAGATAGACCCGAACATGCTTTGGCTGGAAATTAGGAGGTTTCTAATCTTTAATACAAACAGTCTCTGGAACTGTTTCCTAATAACAGAAGTAAAGGAAAGAAAACCCCAAGTGACGCTCGGCGTGTTTATGAAGCCGTGGCAGGAGACGGTGCCTGCAGCAGCGGGGAGCCGGGCTGGGGGCAGCAGCGTCGCCCTCGCACCCTGCGCTCCCGGGGCTTCTCCCGACGCTGCGGCTCCCCAGCCCCCCAGCACGTGGGGGGCAGCCGCTGCCCGAAGGCAAGACGTGCTGGTGCAGGGTGAGATTCGGGCAGGGCTCCGATTCAAGGCCCGTGGTTCCATCCGAACACCGCGAACAAGGCACGCAGGGTTTGGACTCGAGCTTTTCAAAGCCCTGCTACCTCTTGCCAATATCACCTGCGTTTTTCCACCATTTTGGGTGGTTTTTGCAAGAGCTGGGCTGAACTCAAATCAGAGTCAAGAAACAGCTCTTCTGGCTTGGCATCCAACTTGGAGGCAGATGTTAACTCTAAGCAGGGATTCATCTGCCCCCACGAAATTGGAAAGAGGTCTGGGGAGAACGAGCTGTTTTTAGCTCCTGGAAAAAATGTCTCTTCCTACTGTTGCTGCCGAAGTCCTGTTCCTGTTTCCACAGCAGCCGCTAACGACAACCAGAGCATCTGACTTCAGGTACACAACAGCCAACAGCAGCAGGGGGACTCTGAGCAGCCCCCAGGACCCCACTACCACGCTTAGGGATGAGGAGGAAGGAAGGATGATAAAACAAACATAAGCAAAGAAAAATAAGCAGTTTTGCTGCTATGGTTATTGTGAGCTGCCCTTTGAGAGGAATCAGCAACTGAGGGAGAACAAAATTATCTGTTGAAGCTGGCGTATGCAGAGAGCCAGCCTGCTGGCTGGGATCACGCTTCTTGTTGAATCTGAATTTAGACTCCTTGGCGTGTTTCCAACCCCCAATAAATCATGCCGTGTGGACAGATATTATGTCCCTTGTGCTACTAAAACAACAAGCGCTCTTAAATAAACCAGCGGAGCCGTGCGGGAGATGAGGAAATAAGGCAGTACCTGGGCAGGATCCATCTCACGTCCTCTCGACACCAGGGATGCAGGCGACGTGCTCGCGCGGCCCTGACCAGCTCGGCGGAGCTCGCACAGCGGGTTACACCGTGCTCTGCCCGCAGAGACGAGCGGGATGAAAAGAAATGCTCTGCCTTGCGAGCAGACATTGCGCTGCTTCCCTGGCGGGGACAACTGCTGTCTTGCTCAGAGACAGAGGGGAGGGGGTCACCCCAGCAAACGGGGCGCTCAGAACAACCTCCTTCTGTGCCCTGTTTCTGGCAAATAAAAAAAAAAAAGCAACAAACAACCCCCCCAAAAAACCTGGGGCTCCTCAGCAAAGGAGGTGTCCTGCGGAGGGGAGAGGAACCCCCGGCAGCCCTGCCAGGCAGCCGCTCGGAGCAAGCACTGACGCCCCCAGCCCCCCAGAGACAGCGGGGCAGAGCACCTTTTGAAGACCTTTTGAAGTTGCCTCCTTGAATTTTCAATATTTCATATGAGCGCTGGCAATAACCACACACAGGTCCCACGTTCCCGTCCCCAAGCCCCCGGCACACAAAGCCCACCCGCCCGAAGTAGTCATCGCCTATTTAAACGCGAACAGAGGCTGAGAACGGTAAAGCGTTTCAACAATAGATCTCCCGGCGCTGCCTCACATCTGCATTCAGACAAGCCCATCCAGGGTAAAAACAAGGACAAATACGGATTTAAATCTCTCATGCTAAAGGCTTTCCCTACGTGTTTATGCTCCAGTCCCCGCACGCCATGTAAATACCGCTCTATTGTGGCTGCGGCTCGGATTTAGCGACACCGAAAAGCATCTTACCTCGCTCTCCTCGCTGCGCTCTGCGCGGAGCCGGCACTGGCGGAGCGCCGCGGGGCGGTGCGGGGCGGTGCGGGGCGGTGCGGAGCGGCGCTACCCCA
>JAOXJK010000014.1:1847895-1865865 GCA_025774025.1 Xenus cinereus
TGGAGCAACGTGGTGTGGTGGGAGGTGTCCCTGCCCAGGGCAGGGGGTGGCACTGGGTGGGCTTTGAGGTCCCTTCCAACCTAAACCATTCTATGATTTTCTCCCTGTGCTTCTTTAAAGGTGATTCCAACAAGAGAATCCCTCAGGCTCCTGTAACAATAAGCACCCATATCTGGTGGCAAAAAACCCAAACCAGGAGACGTCCGTTATCAAAAAAGAAAAGCCCTTCTAAAGAATGCAATGCTAAAAATGCAGGTATACAGGATCCACACATATCACTGAACACTTGACCTTCGCATTAATGCTTCTTACCACACCCCAAAATTTATAGGCATCCAGTGTAACTTCATGCCGCAGGTGCTATTCTTCCCTCTGTGCAATGAACCAGAATGCCGCTCCGTCGGCTCCTGCCTCATGTCGGCATTTGCCTTCCCAACCGTCTCCCTTCATTATCCCTCTCTTAACCATTTGCTTGCTGAGGGGTGCAAAGCACCATGGCCAAATCCAGACCATGCCTCGAATGTCAATATTTGTAAAATACAGAGGTGTCTAGGTCTGGGTTTCAGTGTGATCCAGCAGAGAAAGAGGGGGGACTTGTAAAACCGAGGAACCTACTGGGGTTATGGGTCACAGTTTTCAGTGAAAGCTCAGGGTCTGGTTTCAAGACCTTCACTAGTACACGGTGCTCACACATCCACCAACAAGTGCATTGTACAGGTGCTTGTGCCCAGGGTGAGACCAGCCCTTTCTGCAAAGAGGGCTTTGAAATGCACCTGTAAGAGTTAATCTCATCTGTGGGATTGCGACCTGACAGAAAACCAGCCATATATATAATTTTCTTTCAGAAAAGTCCTTTGGACTCTTAATCAGTTATGGGATTTAGTCGTATTATTTACAAACCAAAAGGAGGAAAAAGAGCCACCCGGCAGGTCCTTGGTGAGAGAATGCAGAGCCCCTCCTCACGCTGACTGAACTGCGTCAGCGCTAACCTTTCAGAGCTCTCCTGTTGCAGAGGTGTGACACCCAAACATATCTGCCTTTGATAGCCAGCGACTCAGAAGCTGAGCTGAGCAAATTAGCACCATTATGAAACAGTTCTCGGGGTTTCTGCAAAGTTTACATGTAATTTCTCGTAAGGGAAAGGTGGGCACGACTGGTGGGAACACAGTCCTGCTCCTCACCTTCAAATCAAGTGACTCTTCCACCAAGAAATGACCATGATGAAAAGAGCTGGAGCTGTGACCAGTGACACTGGGAACATCTCCTCTGCCCTGTAACTCTCCTCCCCACGTTGTCCCAAGGCAGACGGAGAAGGTTTTCGTGGTTTACCCAGTGAAGCCTCCCCAGAGACCTGATGCAGGGCTGTTGGTTGTGGTCCCAATTCGCAGTGCAGGACAGCTGACCCACAGTCTCCCAGACTGTTCCCAGCTGATGATGTCTCATGCTGCCAGGCATGCAATACCATCTCATGGCAAAACATGTTAATCAGCCTCCAGTGCAGCTCTTGCTCCATGGCAAACCCTGGAGTGGAAGAGAAGACCCTTGTCAATACCTAATACCCTAATTTTTCTTTTTCAAAGATCAATTGAGAATGAAACATTTATCCTGCAGCCCACATATTCATGTCCCTGGTTCACTGAATGTGTCCTGAGGAACCTCTACACAGACCACACCACAGCTTCACCCTTCCAAGCCAGAGTGCAATGAACTCTGTGAGATTATCTTTGCTCTACAAATGCAAATTTGATATCCTTTTGTGTTACCGGGGTAGGTACTGCAGAACCAAGCCTACCAGAGACTTTTGTGATCTCCCATGTTCGGCATCAATATCATTACCACCCTTTGAATGGCTCGGAGAAAACAAGGTCTCAGGAGCCATTTATGGCTGCTGGTGCTGCTAGTTCACATCAAGTTTCAAATAGCAGGTAAGAAATTGATTTATCTCAATAATTTCCTTTAATTCATTAACCAGTCAGACTGGAATTTACAATCAAATTATTTTTCTTTTACCAAAACTTTCCTGCATAATCATTTTCTCAAGGTATTTGCCCACATGCATTAAAAAAAATAGGTCAAGAAATCAATTTCTTGATGGCTGCAAATGAATGCAACTTTGCACACAGCTTCCTTGTAACTTCTTTTCTGATAGAAGAGTTAAAAATTAATTATAAAATTAGTGTAGGAAAAATTCATCAACAAAACCCCACTGTTTGGCAATCAGCTATTAAGTAGCCAGGAAAGAGTAAAACTGCATGCAGTGTTGTAGGAAAGGCTTCAGGGATTTATGGTGGGCTGATCCACATATGAATAAATGTTTATGGTTTACCAAAAAAGCAGGAAGGAGCATTTAAATATTTTAATCAGGAACAATTTACTTCTAAAACCTTTCAACCTTGAACAATATTCCCATCTGCGATTCCTCTTAAATACTTAGTAGTAAACTTTTGGAAGTTTGGTGTTTGAATGTCATGTTTGCATAGATACTGAGATTAAATAAATATTTCAATTTTGATCAGACATGTTAGTTAAAAAGTTTCATGGAAATATCTAGAAGCAGATTTTTTTCAAATCACTATTTGAACTCAGTGTTGCTAATGGCAATTTCAAGGTTGCCATCAGCATCTTGTAAAGTACTAAGATTATTAAAATCATTATTGTTGTAATGTAATTAAACCTGAAATAAAAGCTACAAAGACTCTTAAAGAAAATATATTTTGCATATTGGAGCCCTGGTAATGCATCAACACATGATACCTCCACTGTCTGTACTGTAAGAGCATTGTCTCACTGTTGTCTTACTGTTCTTTATGTGTAAAAACAAGCTTCCCAAAGAGAAAAAGAGCAAAAGAACAAGCTTTCTGCCTTAAGACTTCAGTCCTTCCAGCACATCATCTATGGACATGGAAATATGCTTTTGGGAAGCTTTAGTATAATTTTCAGAGATACAGGAATCTCATCTTTCATCTCATATGAAGTAACTCATAATGGAGTTATTCCACTACTCTTCATGTCAAAATGACCCTCCATGAACAAAACAACAACTCTGATGATAATCTTATTTTTTCTGGTCAAATGAATGTAGAAACGTGAGCCACTCTCAGCCCATGGGTCTCACTGCAGCCTTGGCTGTTTGAGATACTTCACTGAAAGGACTTTTTACCAGTCTCCTGAGACAGCATGGATGTAGACTCAGAGAGGTCTCTAGAGCCATGCTCCTGGGAAGCCCTTGACAGCATTTCTGGGACCTGGAG
Organism: Xenus cinereus; assembly: GCA_025774025.1. Classification (NCBI taxonomy): domain Eukaryota; kingdom Metazoa; phylum Chordata; class Aves; order Charadriiformes; family Scolopacidae; genus Xenus; species Xenus cinereus. The sequence continues at coordinate 1,851,147 of JAOXJK010000014.1, forward strand.
CAGAACTAAAGGAGCCTTGAAGGTCCATTGCATTCGGTCATGTTTCCAAGAAAGTCCCTCTGACATATCCTTGCTCCTCAGATGCTGAAAGGAGCATCTACCAGGTGCCAAGCCCAATGGCTTTGTGGAGTTTTGCTGTCAAAGTCATGGTGCGCAGGGGAATAAAAAATTGGAGTTAGGGATGTTTTCTCCCCAAAGGTCTAATGCTGGGGGAACTGAGATGTTCTAGTTGGAGATATTAGGTTAGAAAGGAAACCAAAGGGATTCTCAAGTTCTTTCTTAAATTAGTCTGTACCTCCAGGCAAAAGAAATCATCCACTGACAAGGAGAAAAGACAATTCCCAGCAAGCACAAGCCTACTAACCTCTGGCTTGCTTTTCCCAGAGTCGTTCCACCCTGAAATGAGTTCACTTAAGCCCAGAAACAGCCACAGAAGCAGAGCTGAATAAGGAAGCCAGATAACAAAAGATTCCTAATCCTTCTGTTGTCTCCTTTGCTATTAAATCTCTTAATATTTGCTCAGTGAATTGGTCACAGAACTCCCCTGACCTCGGGATGGTCACTAGAGCATTAAGGAAAAAAATCTCCTTACTGTTGGGACTGGGCCAAATCCTCCACGTCTGAGAGAGGCAAAGGGTGCCCTTCTCATGGGCTGCACCGTGGGCACCACTGTGCCTCCGGTACAGGCTCTGAAAACCGAATTTGCACAGGATTTAGACACAGAAATCCTGGCCTATTCTCCTGACAATCCCTGGTCTGCTGTGTTTTTACCCTTCCCTTTGACAACAGCCCGGTGTTCAGAGCATTTGCCCCATAATTAGGAAACAAGGGTTCATCTGTTTGTTTGAGAAGAATTAAAGCTGGTTTGCTCCTCTCTGAAGTCTCCCAAACTCCATAAAGGAACTTGGACCTTTTCCCAAGAGAGAAGAGTGGCAGATGCATTACTTGTATCTGCATGACTGCTGTAATGATCATTCACGTTAGCTCCGTTTGCAATAACTCTATCTTTATGGAAGAATTTCACACAGTAGTGTGGTTTTTTTTAAATACTTCTTCTCACTGCAGAGCAGATAACAGCACTAAATGTACTGGGAAAGAGAAATTAATACAGTCAGAAGCACGTACACTAGGAAGTACATCTATGTCTGCAAAGCCATGGCCCAAAGGAGTTCAAGGAACAGTCCTTGCCTCCAGCTAAAGTGGTCCTTACTGGGTCTAAACATGCCCTGGTAAAATATCATTATTTATCTGCGTTGCTTAGCTGATGACACCAACAAAATTCATTGCAATTTTGGATTCTTTCCCTGCTGACCCCAAGGCACTAAGTGGTTGGAAAGGGCTGTGCACCTCTTTTGTAGACTGTTGGGTCTCTGCTGAGCCGGCCTTTGGCTCGGGGAAGAAAAGTCTCAGACAATTTGTTAACAACAGCACAGAGGATGGATTATTTCTCATCTATTTTAAGATTTTAAAATTTATAGAAGCAGCTTCTTTTCCGGGGCCCCACAATCTGTAGATCTCAGCCAGAACAAAGATGTAATGGCAAGATTCAATGGAAGCTTCATGCAAGACAAATATTTGAATTTATAATATTGCAGTTTTGTGATGGTTACCTTCTTTCCTCTGAAGGGAAAGACTGGACCAACATAAGCTTTTCTTGTTTTATTTTCCTCGTTTTGTTTTCATAACTGAACAATTGTTTTCAGATGGCATTTATATTACCGGCTGTGCAATCAATGCATGCACAAATTTCCTAAGAAAAAAAAAGAGTAAATCTTGTGCTTTCATTCCAGATATAAAAAAAAAGCCAAAACTTCTAAACTTCTAGATTTTGAAGGTGTATTTTAGCCAAAGCATCTAGTAGGTTTTGGTTTGTTCTTTTTCAGACAGCCTGCTAAAAATCCAGCATTGTGTTCTGGCCTTGCCATGACTCATTTCAAAGTAAATACATGCAACTGGCCAAAATAAAGGGCAATACAGAACCTGAATGTTTTATCTCCAACTTTTTTTCAAGCTTGTGGTCTGAAACAGAAGAAACGTAGCTGGTGACTCCGAGGGAAGAGATTTGCTTGGACTAATTTCTGTTTCTATGAGTGGAAGTCTAAGACTAATGTGATATAAGGCAGATCGCTGTTCAACCAGAGAGGAACAAACATCCTTTGATAGTGCTTTTATCCCCTAAGTAAATAATGCTAAGGAACTGCAAAGAAGCCTTTAATACATTTCCTGCTTCTTTCTTGGATCATTCCCACATTAGAAACACTCTTCTTCTTTGAACTGAACTTATATTTCATTTAATGAGGTTAAAAAAAATAAAAAGAACTTTTAGAAAATGTAAAATGGGAGATGAAAACAATACAAAACACATCTATTGACTAATTGCTTTTCTTATACTTTTAAAGCCTGTTATTGCTAAATTATTGGCTATTATAAGAACTGCAAGAGGCAAGAAATAGAAGTCCATACATTCATTTCAAAAAAGGAATAGCTAGAAAAATTTTTTCGATACTGAGCAGAACCCTTACATGTGGAGAACGCACTACTTTCTATATTAATTTATTCTCAGACTTACACCAGCTGAGCTGTACGGACAACACTTGACCAAGACAAGCCTTAGAATGGCATGAGAAGAACACGAAGCACAAGTACTAAAAATTGACATAGATTCAGGAGTCTGATACAGATAAGGATAATGGGTCTCCATGGTGGCCTACAAGATCAGGTTTTGCTGCTTTCATTATCCACAATTTTGCATTTAAATCCCCCAAATCTCTGTGTGACACTGCAGTCTCTGCAGACTCTGGGTCTTTGTTAGAGACCACCAACACTGGGATCAACTGATCCCAGGGCAGGGCTGATACTCCAACCCGCCTCCCGCTCCATCCCACCACCTTCATCAGATCCACTCAGAGCCCAACCAGACCTTGAAACAGCCATGTACGCGTTGAAGGAGTTCTAGTTTTAGCCCACTGAGAGTTAAAAATAGGCTGAGGAACTAGGAAGGGATGCAGAACCGAAGCCAAACCACAACACGAAGCTTCTGTGCCACTGAGTTGTGCGCATATGTCCCACCCGTCGGCAGGCAGGCAGCAGAGCTCTGCGTGGTACGGAGGTGCCAGTGTGGGCCCAGTACAACCATCAGCAGGTCGGCTGCTTGACTTACGGCTCCTCCTCCGAGACGGGAGAAGGCTCCCGGGAAGAACGCTGCAGGGAAGTTCAAACTGTTTGTATTCTGCCACTAATAACATTCAGCTTTAAAAATCTCTTCCCCTTTTTTTTTTTTTTTCAGACAAGAGGTAATGAAAGAGCTAGAAGCCTGAAATAATAGGACAAGTTCACAACCAGTCTTAGTAAAAAATATTTCCCATCTAAAATAATGCCAGTTTTAAGCTTCTCAAAGAAATGGTATTCTTTGCATTCACAATTAGGTTGAAGAGATCAGATGGAACAAAACCAAGACAGCAGGGAATCAGGGCACGGAAAATTAATGCATCTCTCAGTAAGTGCTATCAGAATGCAAGAAAGCAAGTAAAAACAGCTGAAAAACATTAGCAAATATTCAAAGATGAGGGGAAATACACCCATATGCTGAAAAGTGCAGGAATATGAAACAAAAGAGGACACTCTCTCACATTCAGTAGTGACACAGCTCCCTCTGCAATTAAATTCTCAGAACTGAAGCAACAATCCCTTCGTTAACTACCACTATGGAAAGCAGACACTTCCTTTCCGAACATGGCCACTGCTGAGCTGACCACACTCGTAACGCCTTCAGCCAGCACAGACCACCTTCGCCATCCCAGCAAGACAACTGGGTGGTGCTGGGCATTCCCATTCCCATTCGAGAGAGAGCCCAGCTCTGCAGGGGTAGTGTCTTCTGAAAACAACATAGTTATTATTCCCTATCCAGTAAGAACTGGACTTTCGTGGGAGGAGACAAAAATAAACAGATGTCACAATAAATTATCCGTATGAGCTGGAGAGTTGTCCTGAAAAATATGCTTATTAATTCAATTCTGCTAAACACCTATATGGAAGGATGTTAAGGCAGGTAAATCTTGCCTCTGTAGCCCTAAAGCAGTCCTCTTCCGAGTGTATTATTTCTTATTTTCCATTTACAAATTATGTTGTTATTTTTTAGGGCTAATTTCCATTATTTGGTTTGCAAAAGTTATAGAAACTGTTAAATATATATATATAAGTATATATATATATAAATCAACATTTCAATCTAAGCATATTTGTACAGGAAAATGTACAAGAACTCACCTCCAGAGGTGAGCTGAGCCTCTCCCTAAAGAGAGGCTAAAAGCCTAACTCAGAGAATGGTCTATGTTTAGACCCATTCCGAATGACAGCAGTATCGTACAAAGGAGCCAGCTCTCCGATTCCCCTATCAATTCAGAGTATACCAGCCTCTTTTTAAACTATATTACAGGGCAGATCTGATTTTTCTATTGTGTGCTTGTCAGGTACAGACTAAGCCTGGAATCGCTACTGCATCAGCTCTTACAACCTGGTATTTTATATTTCATTGTAACAGACTGGAAGGATCCAGCTAATACAATGATGTCACAAATGAAAGACTGCATTTTGAACTGTGCTGTTATAACTCATTAGACAAAGCGTTCTTACATTAATTATTCCAGATGATGGAAAAAAAAAATTAATTTAATATTCTATACAAAAGATGTCAAGGTTAATGATTCAATCAGGAGCAAAACCTCTAGTGGAAAAAACCCTCCATATGACAGAAGTTTTGATATTAAATGAATAAAAAGAATTAAAAATTTAAGAATTGAAGAACTGACAATGGCACCTACAGAAACCCAACCTCCCCCACTTTGTACAATAATAAGGCTGTACTTTACATCGAGTTTTTTCAAGTAAACAGACCTTTGCTCTTCCACATTATATTTTCTCCAAAGAAATTCACCAAGACCTACATTTATACCACAAAATGCTTGAAAAAAAACCCCCTTCAAACATGAAGCTTATTCCAGGGGGTGGTGTGAAAATCAGCCTGTTCATCGCCAGCATGTGTGTCACCCAATCTGTACCTTGGCACTCTGCCTTCAGGCACTGTGCGCAAGAGCCAGGCACAGGTTGATATTTTAAGCTATAATTCATCCCACCATCTCCGTACTATAGGACTTGTATGTCGAGTATAATGAAGACATTTTTTTCTATCAAAACTGACGGTCTCTTTTGCCATGAGCTTAGGAAACACCATATTAAATTCACTGAGGGGAACCCCCCACCCTACGAATTGTCTCTTCTCTGTAAGCCTAAGTTTCTCACTCTTACTTAATATTCTTAACTACACAATCACCAGTAGGATCCTAATTTAAAATGGATGCATTTAGTAGGGCACTTGAAATATGTTTAATTAGGTAGGTATTGAAGCCTCAATCACAATCATAGAATCCTAGAATCACAGACTGTCTTAGGTTGGAAGGGACCTTCAAGCTCACCCAGTCCTACTCCCTGCTCTGGGCAGGGACACCTCCCACCACACCACGTTGCTCCAAGCCCCCTCCAACCTGGCCTTGAACCCCTCCAGGGATGGGGCAGCCACAGCTTCTCTGGGCAAGGGTCTCACCACCCTCATAGTGAAAAATCACGTGCTTAAGACTGGGTTTTGTCAGAGGGACGCTCACAACCCAGTGTGCTGCCTCATCCCCAGCCCACCTCCATCTGCCATAATGTCAGTCATGCGTTAGGGAAATCAAGAACTAACCTCTGGTTTCAAAAGGAAACATGGGGTTTGCAAGGCCCCTTGAATTTTTAGGTAAGCCTGTAAAAACAGACGTAAAATGGTACCAGAAGACCTCATTATAAAGTCCAACTCAGCTTTGGTTCCTTGTTGCTTTTTCCTTACGGTAAATGTTTGCCCCTTTCATTCTGAATTGCTCCAACAAAGCCCAAATACCTTGTGTTTTATTGCTGCATGGTGACAAGGGCTGACCTCTCCCTCCACTCCTACTACAAAGGCTTTTGTGTTTTACATGTTGCTAGGAGGGAAGACATGGAAGGACTGTTAGCTTTTCCTTTGCCTCCTTCACGCCCCAAGGTGCTCCATATAACCTTAGGCTTTACCCCTTTGGCAGCCTCTACAAGAAGGAATAGATTCAATACAGAATTTAATCTGTAGTTAAACAGAGAGACAGAATGTCATGGTCAGACGGGAAAGGTTTTAAATACTCTCCTATGAAATTGCAACAATACCAGGTGTAACTAAAAGACTGTTGAATTTATACTGTTAGTGGGAGCACAACCCAGTTCAGTCCAGCTCCCTTGCTCCACCAGCAGCAAAGACCTCAGGAAAAACCACACCACACTCATAAAAGTGCAAGCAAAGAACAACCTCTCCCCAAACAAACTGCTTGGCTTGCTTTAAAAATATCAAGACTTTAATATTTTATGATTCCTTGCTGTTGTCCTTTATTCCCACATGCTTCGCTACTTTATTTTATGAGGTGTAGGATGGCCTCTAGTGGCCCACACGATGTGCAAGGAGAGACCCTGTTCTGCTGGATTTAGCAGGGCTCGCACACAGTGAGGACGCAGAGGCAAAGACGGGCCTTGCACAGAAAACAGACGACTGGTACTAATCAACCTCCAGACAACAACTCCATCCCCATGTTAAGCAGTAAATATAATACTAACTTATGAGATGCATTTTTCATTCCAGAAACAAACACAGAGTATATTCCAGACTATAATTTTATTCATGACTTTTAAGAGAGCTGTCTTTGCAAACCTGCTGCTTAATTAGGAGAGTAGGGACTTGATCAGGTTAAAGGTATGTGGTTAGTGGTATTGCTTTGGTATGAAATGAGGTCAGTGATCTCATTCTAGTCCCCAGAGGACACTTTTGAACATCTCCAGTCCATTGCTAGGACATTCAGCTCTCTGGCTACCCGAACATCACCTGAAGCAATGGCAGAGGGACAGTTACAGTCCATTAGGTTCATTGCAACAACAGTGGAAATCAGGAGGCAACATGGTTCATACCTATGTAACAATAATATCGATTCATCCCTCCATTCCCACTACAGGAGCAGAAGAAGGGGCAACGTGCATCTCGTCTCTCCTAGGATTGCAGGGTTAGCACATTTCTGCCTGAAAGTTGGGCACTGAGGCCGATTTGATAATCATAAAACCACACAGGATTAATTTTTTTTTCTTTGTTATTAGCTATTTCCTTTATTTGAGCAAAAGGCGTTGCGAGGATTTGCTCCTGCAAACCCAAATCCTCTCCACTCACCATGTGAGAGCGCTGGGGGGTAAGGGACCCCCTGAGTAGTTGCCTGTCTCTCCTTCCACAGTTTAGGCAGTTACATGCCATCGACACATATTCTCATGGTCCATAAAGGTAACATTGCTTTTGGAGACCTCCCTTGTTCCCAGTAAACTTCAGCCCAATAAACACATTATTTTTAATTTTTTTTTTTTTTTAAATCCAAATGCTTTTTCATTAATGTTGCCACAAATCCATTTCTACATACAGAGGCTTAGCTAGGTGATATAGGTCCTCACGAAAGTTCTAAATGCAACTACATTTTCATAACCATAACTCAGCACGCTGGGTCCACAGTCGTCTTGCCCAGATAACAACAGCTTCTTAAACTAATCAGAGCTTTAAGGTGTGTCAAGCGGCTCAGCTAACAGAGCAACATGCTTGCATTACCCCAGTTACTTCCATAACATTTGGAATTTGCTTGCAGAGCAAGCAGAGTTGCGAGGAGCCTGAAGCAATCTCCCGTTTGGAAAAGTAGTCTCAAGGCAACAAAATGACCTGGAAACATTGCTCTCCGCAGTATTTTATACAGAATATACTCATAGTCTTGGCATTTTATTTCAACACATGCACAACAGGTAGGATGCACCTTGTGTTAATTATTTCATAGAATGCTTCAGGGAAATTGTAAGCTTTGTATAATGAAGGAAGAAGATTTTTTTTAAAGGGAACTGTGAATGTATATCTATATGTCAAATATATACATCTCAGTCTAACTATATTTAAGCTAGGACTAATAGTAGCAGAGTACATTAAAAAATTTCCTGGGAAATATTTGGTAGTGTTAGGTTTATGGTTGGACTTGATGATCTTAAAGGTCTTTTCCAACCTAAATGATTCTATGATTTTATACGTGATGTGTGCATACAGTGCAGAGCCACGAATTCAAGGCAGAACGTAGTTGAGATACTTTCTAGTAACTACGTATTATTCTGGGAATGAAGAGGAGAGGGAAAAAAAGCCCAAAATAGTTAAAACTTGAGCAGTTTGTAGCACATGCCCTGTGATGAGAGGTAGGGTTTGCTGCGTGTTGTTAACCAGCTGTAGATGGGGACAGTAACTGCGAAGGAGTTTGAACAAATGCTGACTGATACAGCCACGTACACACTTGATCAAAGCTGCACCTTTTGTAATAAAAAGTTGTTCTTACTATTTTTCCCTCTGGTTACTGAAAGGAAAGATACCTCAATTGACTTGGTTCGAGCAGCCCTAAGGCCCAAGTTCTAGTGATAATTCAGCGGGTGATCTTTTAATGCATAATGGGATTGTGCTCAAATTCCATTATTTGGGTAAACAGAGAAAAATTAGGTCCAGCATTTTTTTACCCCAGACCACAAATACCTGATATCTGAGAGTTCAGCACAAGAAAGAAAGAAAGTGTATCTACAATTTCCACACACTTCACCTGTCCTAATCCAGTTCAGCACAGCACAAGCACTAAAATGTTGAGTCTGCAGTTGAGTCTGAGAATACAAGCCAAATTTGTGGTACAAGAAGAAACTTGTAGACAAAAGGGTTTCAATATTCGTTGCATCATTTACAGATACTCTGTAAAACTACTGCAGAAGTCTGGAGGGTCCTTTATTAAAACTGCTACGTATCCACTGACTGTACAAGGAAACCTTAAAGCCAAAAAAAATCCAAATTGCCCTCAAATAAGTGTTGTACCACTAGCTGACATCTCAACTTACTAGAGTTAGGTTACAAAAGCAACAACCATGAGGTGGAAATTCAGATTGAAAATGGAAGAAGATAAATTCTTTACATGAGATTTAAAGCAGAAAAAGCTAAAATACTGGAATTATGGCAGAAAACTCCTCTACCTCCTTGGCACTTGCAGAGAAGACGCTCTCTCTGAGGGTCCTGCAGGCTGGACCTGCTGAGCCACCCTCTCCATGTCCTGGAGGATCCCTGGAGCAGAGGGGGACTGGAGTTCCCTGATGGAAGAATCTTGGCTCTGCTACAGGCAGCGGCTCTGTTGGGAGTGAACAGATCAGGATTCTCTGGCTCAAAAAAGAAAGATGATATTCAAAGAATACAAAGCACACTTAAATCTCACAGAAAAAAAAAGGATTTAAAAAAACTAAACAAAACAACCCCAAATCCAATGCATTTCTTAATTTTTGCTAAGTATTGACACCTACTAATTCCATCAGCAGGTGCAACCAGCGTGGCACGCAGCACTAATGACCCAGCAGCCATGGGGACAACATCACAGGAGGTCGAACCCAGGGTGCTGGGACCAGCGGCAGCTTTGGGGGAGAGCCACATCCTGGGAACAACCAGAAAGACAACCCCAGAAGACCGAGTTTTATCTAGGCCACCTCTCCTCAGGCCAAGAGCTGCAGATGAAGCAGGCCACCGAGCCACCACCACCACAGCGGCGCCCATGGAGCCCTCGACCCACACCCCGAGGCCCACCATGACAGCAATGGCAGACACGTCGCTCTCCCCCATCCATGAGGGTGAAGGAATGAACTATCCACGGACTTCCACTCGGACAGCCCCCAGCACCGCAGGCCGCTCATCCCCACCAGTCCCAGACAGTTCGAGTGCCACAGACTGGGGTCTCCCCCACACACCCCACCCCGCTGACAGGAGCGGCGCAGGGGGCCCTTCCGCAGCCGCCATTTTGGCCCTGACAGATCTCAGGGTGCCGGGCCTGGGGGACATGGAAGAGCCCGGAGGGAGACCCTCAGTCCTCGGCCCCGTGGAGCCGCCCGGTCCCGCTCGCTCCATGAGGGCTGCCTTTGGCAGGACACCAACCTCCATGGCCACCGCAGGGATGGCTGGCACTGCATGGCTGGGCACCACAGCTGCAGGTAAGAGGTTTTACATATTTATTGGGTGAGAGCAATCAGCTTTTTCTTTTCTCTCATTTCCTACTTTGAAACAGTTCATTTTGATCAGATCACCCTCTTTCAGAGATTTTTTTCTCTCATCCCCCAGTGTCATCTGAAATGTGCTAATATTCTGTGTGATTCTGTAATATCCTTCATGCTAGGGAGATTTTTCCATCATTTTCTGTAAGTTCTTCCTGTGTGATGTGTTATAGTCTGTTTACTCCTTCAAAACTCTTTTTTGTGCTGTGGAATTATTTTCATTCACCATTGTGGACGCAGAATTCCCCCCTGTGCAGATGTTGAGGAACGCTCCAGTCAGTGAGGCCTTCAGAGCATGGGTTTGGGCTGCAGATTTATGCCCTTTGACAGGAATGAGGTTTTTGTTTGAGCATTCAATCACAGAAAGCATTGTCCAAATTCTCTATTATATTCATCCTTTTAACTTGATATTCCACCAATGTTGTGCTATGTTCTCCTACTGCTTGTAGGCAGCCACTTGCATAACTGTTGGGTTTGGAGCTGTTGAGAAGATATCTGCTCAGACAATAGCAAAAAATGTAAACGATACCCTAATCCAGAAGTAAACGAAAATAAAATAGTATGTAAATAGGGGAAATTACTTCCTTCCACAGCCCTTACTTGGTTTGTGTTCAAAATGCAGTTCTTCATTAATACCAGCAGAAGGAAGTATTCAGTTACAAAACAGACTGGTAAAACCTGATAAATTGATCATAATTTACTACAGTGAGTATTCATTAACACAGGACAGTCAAAGAATGAAAATTATTATGAATTGCTTGTTTAGAAAAGTGATTTTGCACTAAGGTTGCCTTGGCCACACCAGCAGAAATGCCAAATATTATTCCTGTTTCAGAACTGAAGTTCTCTTAAGAAAGTTCATTCCTGGTTAAAATGGCAGGCTTAACAAAGAAATTATCAACAGCCTTTCCGAAGGTGCTGCATTCTTTCCAAACTAGTCAGGCCTTTCCCTTCACTTTCATTTACACGTACAAAATAAGGAGTGTACACAACTAGGGGCTCCTCCCAGGCAGGTACAAACACCCAAGTGCTGCTTAAAAGGAAATGGTGTTTGACTTATGCAAACGGTACTAGAGAGATGCCATGAAAATAACACTTTGTGGGTTTTTTTTTTTAAGGGATCTGTTCTCATCCCATGTAGCGAGCATTGCCTTTATATGACGAAAATGTTTGTGCCAGGACCTATTTCTATGAGTAGATTTTGCTTGCAAATTCTATTACTTTCTAACAGCGTCAGGCCTGTCCCTTGGTGTATGTGTCTGTGCAGCTCTTCCATCTCGGATTTCAATACTCAGTGGACTAAAATGATAAGGAGACTCAACTGGCTGTTTGTACTTAAAATTCAAAGTGAAAACTGGGGATTCGTGCCTTTTTGCATACACCTTTAAGATGTTCAGAATTATTCCCAAAGCTCCTTTGTTTTGATTTTATTTACCTCCATGTTTTTTAATATTACATCTCTCTTTCTGTCTCTCCAAATGACTCCACACGAAGCTGGGAGGATTCCACACACAACCCCTCCTGTTTTTAATTCTTTTTATGCATAAAGATAAAGCAAAAGCAAGATTGTGTTAAAGACAGTGGCTAACCAAGCAGAAATGAATTGTGAATCGCAGATTGTTTCTCCCTTACTAACACTTGAGGAAAGGTCAAGGATGTGCGTTCAACTTACCTAACTGCTTGCACAACCAGGCAAGAACACACACACGTCAGTCCCTCAGACCATGACATATGCGCTTGCCGTAATTTCAGAAACTTTGGGAGGAACTTTTAATCTCTATATGTTATCCAACAAGTGCAAACCAAGACATTAAGAGTATCTTTGTATTGCATAAAAAAAAAATGGAAATCGCATTTTACAGAGAAAGAATATTTATGTGAATGAATGCAGGCTTCACAACTATATAGCTATTCAAGTAGGAAACCTGAATTCACCTTAGTCATAAATGTATCAGTCAGTGTTTACTAGTTCTTTACCTGTGAAAAAAGCATTTTTCATGTAAACTCTCTCAAGCCAGAACTCTGGATATTCAAAGCAGAACTGTACCCTGCCAGTTGTACAACACAGCAAACATAACATGATTTTTCAATGCAATCAAACTCAACATTTCACTAATACTCATAATCCAACTGATTAAATGATAATTGTCTGCTAGAGACTTTCTACGTCACACAAACATCTATTTTTCTAGGCCTTGTTAATTACTCTTTGTAAATTGAAAATCTGAAAACTCTAAACCTAGAACTGAGTTGGTAATAAAGCCTGTCCATCAGGAAACAGGCATTAAAAAGGTGTTGGCCCTTTCCCTACACAAAACACATGGTTTACTGAGAACTGACAACTAGAATCTAACAGAAAATGCAGATAAGATTTTGGGGTTTTTTTGGTGCATCTTGAACAAGAAATTTCAGGTTTGGCAGAACTGTGAGAGGAAAGGGAGATGGGATTCTGAAAAAGGAACAAGGACAGGACTTCAGGGATGAGGGAACCCAAAGCCAAAGAGTCTGTGGTGCAATTTACACCTGTAGATTTTCATATCCTTTGTAGATCAATCGCGATACAGAATTCAGAGGCACAAAGCGTCAAACTCATTCACTATTGGCTATGGTCCAAAATAGTTTAAAAGCTTTTTAATGACGATCTGAATTCATGGATGTGGTAGTCCTTCTTCCTTAAACTACACTGTTATCTACTGCTTCAGTTGTCCAGCAACAGCAGCACATGAATTTGCTGAATTTTGCCATTTTATCCATCTGCCTACTTTTGTGCATTCCCTCAAATATGTTCTCCTGAATCCTTTTGTCCATTCTCTCATTCAGCCACGATGGAAGATATTCCAGGGGACCCCTAAGCAAAGTTGTCTCTTTGCTGTTATGGTAATAAGATATGGACTTGGCCACAAGGAATTTGTACGATTCAACTAGGAAGAATGAGGTCAATGAACTTTTTCTTAACAATCAAACTGAGCCTTTATTAGTAGTCAGAGATTCACAAAATAGCATCGGAAAATATCTTCTCATTATCCATTAAAAAGTTGTAATTCCAAAACGTAAAACTCAGCACCGCTACTGTCTTCCTTTCTGTTATGTGTCCACCCTGAACTTAAATATCTAAGAGATGAATGTATGATTGTCGCCTTCTTAAGGGTGTAGACTAGTCCCCATTCCTGATCATTTCATGCTCAGATTAACGCACACTGACCTTTTCAAGCAGCAAGTTTCTTATTTACCTTACCTAGAGGGAAAGTACCATATTCTAATTTTAAAATCCTTGGGCTGTAAGGTACAAGCAGGTGTGTCACTCACCAAACCCTCAACGAAGCGCTGGCATTATGCAAGGTGCTTTAGTTTAAGAACATTTCACCTTGAGCATCAGACTCATCTTTTTCACTTGGTTGTGAGAGTTATTGCCGTCTTACCAAGAGTGCAGCAGATACTGAAGAGAACTTTGGATTCAGCTGCTAGAACTATAATATTTAAGAAAAAAAGATGGACTGGACAACAAATTTACCTCAATATAAGCAGAAGTTTATATATATTATCATAGCATTATGCTGCTTTTCAGGTAAGTTTAATTTATTTGCTACTTTGACAGAAAAACTTTGTCAGTATATTCTGTAAAAGTTTATATATTTTTCAAATGAAGTTACTACCACTAAAAACTATAACCAAAGATAATGTATTTTATTTGTATCTGTGTAAGTACTTCAACAATACTGTTGATTAAATTTATTCAGAATTTACCTTGTGGTACAAGTGAAAAACACTTTGCCATACACTTTTGAGTGGCATCACACTGATCTTGCTCATCGTCTTGTCTTTTTTTAGAACTCACATTTACTCAAGTTTTCATCAGTAAAAATGAGAAAATAACAGAGAGGAAGACATATGGTTTTCCAGCTTTTGTGGATATAAATGGGGTTGCAATAACAAAAGCTGAGCTGAGTTGATTTCAGTTAGCAAAAGCCAGATTATAAACTGTTATATGTCTTTTTAGCAACCGAAGTTAATTTCTCATGGTTTATTAAAAGAATGAGTGAAATGTTAATATTTACTTGATAAAGTGCATATGTACAATCCTTAGTTTTTAATTAATAAAAAGAGAAAAAAAAATCCAGAGCATGTTTCTAGAAAACAATCAAGCTAGAAATATTTTGAAAATTTTACAATGCTTTCAAATTGCATAATTTTTACCCGTGAAGAAGTGGTATCTGAAAATCAAAAAAGACACTTTCAATAGCAACAAAAGGACATAGGTCTGAGGTTGTGGAAGGCTCAAGTCACTGAAATGATATTTCTTATAAAATGAAAATTAGGTTTGTAAGTACCTCTGAATCTAAAATCTAGAAGGCATTTAATAATCTAAAAATTCAAGAATTTTTTAAAATTCAAGTTTGAATGACTTGATTTCTGTATGGAAAAGCAGCTTTGTAGTAGTGGTTACTCAAAGGAGTATAAATCTCATTTTCTAAAACAAACAAGACATTTAGGAGTTTAAGTCACTGGGCTTACAGAGCTGTCCAAGCACAGAAGGAGA